>JAESUZ010002967.1:0-59656 GCA_017311185.1 Proteles cristata cristata
ATGCAAATCATCTCAGTTTTTATTTGTTTATTTAATAGTCTGTAATTTAGAATAATGTAGTCTTTTTTCTGGTACTGTTGTGAAGTAGCAAGCAGAAAATGCTAACAGGAAATAGATTAGCAAGTATCCCATGAATCAGACTTCATTCTTTCTCTTTCGCTTCCTCCCCCTCTTCTTTCCTTCCTTTTTGCCTTCTTTCCTTCTTTCTTCTCTTTCTCCCTTCCCTTCTTTCTCTCTTTCTCCCTTTTCCTCTTTCTCTCTTCCTCTTTATCTATCAATATCTTCTACTTGGTCAATTAGAGAATGATTTATTGTAAACAAACCAGCTGAGGGGGAAGTTTCTGTGAAATCTCGTGAGATCATAGGTGGTGGGTGGACTCAGGTGGGAGCTGGCTGGTGCTCTGCGTTTGTTACTCTCCCTCGACTGACTCTGTGATTAATTCCAAGGTAGATGAAAGTTTTCATCTTAGATTAGTTTTCAAAGTTAATTTCTAATAGCATTGCTCTTCTTAGGAATAAACATTTCTCCAGTATGAAAATCTTCATTAGAGAATCAATTTAAGTGATTCAGGGGTGTAACTTTTGCAGCAGGTAAGTGTATGGAGTGATACATCATGGACTTCAATTGTAACCTTATCTGTACCTTTTTGTAAATCTAAAATATTCCATCATTATGCCCTGTAAAACGGCCTCATTATGTTTGTAAAAGCTGGAGTGGGTAATGGGTAAGGGAGGAGAATCATAAGAAAAGTTGATCAAAATGCTACTTCAACTCCAAACTTTGGCTGTTAATGTCATCACCACCAACATTTTAAATTGATGCTTTTACTATTTTGCAGTTCTTTTCCTTTGATTACTCCTGTGGATGTAAGCCTTTAGGCATAATATTTATGTACAAGATTTATGCAGGGTTCTTCTACTAAAGAGATGATGAGCTATCTATTGTACTGTGATGAGAAACCTCATCATTTAAAAATTTCTTAATTTTGTTTCGCTCAGGATGATCAGAAAGAATAAAGGCTAGGTAAGAAGATTCATCTCGTGAGAATTAGAACAGGAAGCTTAATATTTCAGGTCTTTCTTAATATTGGCACATCTATGAATCAGCAGTAGATTTTTTTTCTACTTTGAAATATAAAATTCTAGACTTAATTAAAATCTCACTGATGTTTTACCACCGGATGATTCTATATTTGAATTTTCTTCCACTTTGTTTTCAACTTAGGAAGAGAAGTGTGGAGAAAAGAAAAAGGCTGCCTTGGCAATTCCTCTTTCTCTGTCACCTCTTATAATACTTGTTTTTTAAACTTATCATTGAGAAATATCTCACAGGTCTCTTCCCTCTATTTGTTTTGTTTCTCTCCATGTTTGTATTTCATCATTTTGGAGAAGATCATCTGCCCTTCTGAAGGTCATTTACCTGAAAATGATAGGGAGCCGGCTCAGTTCAGACGAGTGCATAGTAATTATCTATCAGGGATCATTGTTCATTAGTTCCCTGTTGCAGGATGGACGGCTGGCCTCCCCACCTCAGGCTCCCTCCCCCCCCTCAGCATATTATGCCAGAGCCTACTGAATCATTCACATCCTTGGGCTAAATTGGCCACCCACTGTGTTCGTGTTGTTTTGTGTATGGTGGTGAAAAGATTTAATTGGATATTGTTGAAAAGACACAGAGGCTAACTCTCAGTTTTCATATGTGGCTCTTCCCTCTCCCTCTGCACCGCCTCCTTTCCTTGATGAGAAAATTGCCCTCTCCATGGTAACAATTAAAAAAAGCTTTCCGATTTTTTGGTAGTACTTGTTGCAGAGAAAAGAAGTCAGAAAGTAGAAGAAGTTTAAAAATGAAAAGGGGAGGAAGACAGCTGCGAAGAAGGCTTAATGTTTATGAGTGGGTGTTGATGGGGGAGAATGAAGCTGAAGGAGCAAAGCTGAGGGGAAGCTGGTGATTCGGTATCCCCAAAGGCGGTCCCCCTTCCTTTCCTGCGGGCTGTCATTCCCCCAAAGATAAGGGCTTTATGCTGGATTTCTGCCAGGATTCACTCCTGAAGAGCTGCTAGTTTCAAAGCAGCAACACCCGGATTTCCTCAGGGAGTCACAGTTCATTAAGTTTTTTTTTTTTTAATGCAACACTTTTGTGAGCCGCTCTTTCCACCTCTTAATAGGGATATTCAAAGGGACTTTGGGTGACAGGATGAGGGAGATGGCCACAGCGCACCTCTCCTGCCCCTGGAGGCCTTTGGTTAAACTAGGTTTGCCATGGAGGGCTGGGTTCTCACTGCTTCATGCCTCCTATGCTTTCTTGATTGTGTGATTCTGTAAGACTTCACACTGTGACATTGGACTGAACCAGCCCCGGGAAGCGTGTGCCACGTTGGGACAGGAAGTTTCGTGCTAAGTGACTGCAGAGCATTGGTGGCAAGTGGACTAATGGCTCCCCAAAGATAGCCAGGTCCTCACCCCTGGAACCTGGGAGTCTGTTACCTCACTCGTGAAAGGGACTTTGCAGAAGGGTGAAGTTAAGAATGTTGACGTGAGGGCAGGGGATCCTTATGGATTATTCTGGGGTGCCCATTGTCATCACAAAGGAGCTTAGAAGAGAGGAGGCAAGGAGATAATGCACACAGGCAAGGGGAGGAATGGGAAGGTGCTCACCTGCTGCCTTTCAAGATGCCCCGCTGGGCCAAGAGCCCAGGAAACGTCTGGTGGCTGGAAAAGGCAAGGGGACAGGTCCTCTCTGAGACTCAGGAAGGAACACAAGCTCGGTTGACACCTTAGTTTTTGCCTCTAACACCTATGTTCAGACTTCTGACCTCCAGAAGTGTAAAACAATAAATTCAGATTGTTTTAAACCACTGAATTTGTGACAGAAAACGAATACTTCTGTGAACATTTAATAACAACCGATTGTGCACAATTTTAATGCAGGTTTTCTTCCGGGGGCTTATTTTTTTTCTTAACTATACGGAATTAAAGTAGGGGATAAAGAAAATATCATGACCCCTCCATTTTAACCACCGAAAAAGGTATCCCCGGTATTTAAAGACAAGACAAATTTGAATGCATCGGTGTGGAATGACAGCAATAAGGACAAAAAAAGAGAAAAGGTCCGTTTGGAAATGAAGTTGGGAAAAAATGAACAGTAACAAACCAGTTAGGTAATTTTCCCTCACTTCCCCCACCCCCCTCCCCAAGAGTTGTTTAACCCGTTGCACTCGGTTTTAGGTACTGAGCCCGTGAAGCATTGATGGCAGTGGGAGGAGGAGCGTCACAGAGGCAGGAAAGTGAAGAATATGTTTGAGAAGAGAAAGGAGAATAGCTTGTTGAGATGCGGCTTGCAGACAGGGATAGGCTTAGGAGCCAGGCCGATCTGAGTTCCGATGCTTTTCTCCTCCCAAGTGGCTGGCTGGCTTGGGAAAGTTACAAATCTTCTCTGAGCCCTTTGCTCCTGTGTAAGACTAGCCAGCTAGGGAGAGCTGTTGTCGGGATTAGGTCGGGTTTGTGAAACATCTTGCCCAGCTTCTGCCACGCTGTAGCTGCCGACGAAGTGGTGGCTGTGAGATACTGGGGGGAAATCACTGGAAGAGGACCAGCTGGGGCATTTTGTTCCACCCCTACCGCATCTTACTTTTGCGACTTTGCGTGTAAGTTACATAACCTCCCTGTGCCTCATTTTTCCAGTCAATAAAAGATAGTGAAAGTGCCTAACTCAGATGGTCAGTCTACATGACTATAGGTAAGGTGCTTATGACAGTTTCTGGCGCATAGGAAACTCACAATACTAGTTGCTACCATGTTAGAAGTGTTAAGCCACAGGGAGTTTGAATCGTAAGGCGGGGAACTTTTGGAGAAATAGGGTGGCAAGTTTTAGTAGTTATTGCTGGAGATGACTATATTTAAGTGGATCAAGACCGGGGCAGATAATTACTACAAAAGGTTACAAGATAGATTTTTATGAAACCCAATCTGTGTAGTTGAATC
Source organism: Proteles cristata cristata (assembly GCA_017311185.1). Lineage (NCBI taxonomy): Eukaryota > Metazoa > Chordata > Mammalia > Carnivora > Hyaenidae > Proteles > Proteles cristata. The sequence continues at coordinate 3,982 of JAESUZ010002967.1, forward strand.
CCTCAGATTCCCTTTTCTTCTTATTTTTTAACCTTCAGTGTTGGGCTGCCCTTTGTACAAATATTTAATACTCCGACTTCTCTGTAGTAACACATGTGCTAGGAGTTAATTTTGTTGCTACTTGTGTACATTGTCATCTGTTTCATGGACCACCAGCTCCGGAGTAGCTTTGTCAAGTCTTAATGGAAGTATTGACTTCATTACCATCCCTCTGGCCACTATCTTAGAGAAAACTTCCACGAAAAGTGAGGCGGGTCATTCGTAGAACAGAGAAAGAGGGAGGAAGAATCGAGATAGAAGTATCAGAAATGAGAACCAAGTGACAGTACTGGTTTATGTTTATTATCAGTTTTTGTCCCTGATCTCATGGGACCTGGTCTCATGCCACTAAAATGCCCCGTAAATAAAACAGAGAAGTGTGAAGAGAGAATTCTTAATGCAACCTTTCTCCAGGGATTGCTGTTTCTTTTTAAATTACTTAAAATTTATTGAAATGAGTGTTAATAATAAGCACCCTTTCCAATAAAACAGAGAATTAAACTTAACTCTTCCCTATAATGTAAACAGCTTGATGAGGTATGCAGCATTACAAAATCCATTTACGAACTGATGATACTTGCCCTTGGAGCACATCTAGAAGCTCACGGGTAAAAAACTGTACACATTTTCCTATCAAACAGAACATAAAGTTACCATATTCCTCCAAATCAGCTTCGGTTGAGCCATGTGTTGGCTTGGAACTCAGCCACATAAAGCCATGTGCCCCTCCCTCCTCCCTCCCCCCTCCCTCAGCAGGGCTTCTTTCATGGTGCAGAGCAAGTGTGTGATTTCCTGGCACGGTGTGCAAATCTAGATCCATTTTTATAGGATAAGAACGAGTACAGTGCAGAGAATTAAGAGTATATCTGAGATTGTCCCCCTAGAATATGTCCCCTCCTTTAAAAGCTGTCACACCACAAGTTCCAATTGAGTTGAAAGCTGTTGTGCTCCTACAGGGAAATATATTCTATTGTAATTTTCATGTCCCCCAATAACAGTCTGTTCTTTGTTTACTGAAGAGAGCTTTTATTTCATAAAACAGTATTTTTTTTGACAGAGAAGCAGAATCATTGTTTTATTATAGAAAATTTCCTCTTATAACGGCAGAAATAAATAGCTCATCTCTTAAGCTCCTGATCAATGTCTAACACCTCCTACCCCAGCAACACTTCACTGCAAGTGTATCAACACTCCAGGAGAGCGACTCTGTTCACCTACCAAGAAATGATCTTCACAAATGATTTACAGCTAAGCCAGGGCTTAAACACCTAGCACCCAATCAAAGGCAGATTTTTATCTTTTCCCCCGTCGTATAATTTCTGAGAAGAAACAGATTATTGTCGGCCTCTGAGTATATGCAAAGTATGTTGTCTCTTTTGAAGCATGAGGCCCAATTGTTACACTTTCTTTTTCTTTATAATGTGTGTCTAATGGTGCACATCACACTATTATGATGCAAAGGTATCATCTAGATTTGGGCGTGCCTCTCTTCTCCTTTTGGATATTGTGTGTCCTGTGTGAACGCACACAGGTGCTCTCATGCACCCTCCTTCCCACTCTCCCTCGTCTTACACTTGATCGTAAAACCCAAAGAGGTTTCCATACCACGAAGATACTATTTTTTTAGCACGAACATAATTTTTCACTATCCATGAGTTACCTTCCCTTTGTCGCGCTCAGAACTTAGTGATGTCAGACGGTTGAGACCTGATAAATGAAATACGTTCTGTATAACGTATTCGGCAATTGCTGTTATTACAAAGACACTCCGACCAGCCATGCTTGGCTAATTTCTACCTAAGGTATTTGAATGTTTATAAATAGGTTTATTACTTTTATCTCCCCAAGATTGGTTGATATAAATGTAATTACCCTCATTTTACAGATAAATAAATTGAGCCCGATTCTCTCGCTCTATATGCAACATGAATTGAACAGCTGTGCCAATTATTTTGATAATTCATTCAAGTCTTCCCATACACCACTCAAAGATAGGAAAGGAGCATCACAAGGCTTGAATTACACCGATTGACTGTGTATGTGAGTTTAATTGCCTCTAGATGATCCCTCATTCCCCACTTGACTTTCATGTACAGGTAGCATCACAGAGCACGAACATCTCTTACTTTGCCTCAGTTTATTGATGGCTGCCTCTGGCAATAAAAACCAGCGTTCTTATCTCAACTAAATAAGTGGCATCTTTAAAATGTTTTGAAAACATGAAAAGGTTGAATGCATTTTTAGCATCAACTTTTATTGGCTTTGAACTTTTGTTGTTGAAGGGATTAGTACAGTCCTTGTTAAATAACAGGCTTCCTTCCTAGAACCTGGGGAATTAGCTGAAGACTCATTTCCCAAAGGAAATATCCTAGGTCTAACGCAATAACAGATATAAAAGGACATCGCACTGTTAAGCTCACGAAATGCGGCATCATAGTACTATATTGGTAATTCTTATTACCACTGATAATGATCTTTGAAGTTATATTTCTGGAAGGATCCTAATTCTCTCTCATACCCTGACAGTCTCTTTATTCTTCAGAACAGGAATCTAAGAGTTTTAACATTCTGAATGTTCACTTTTCTCTAAACTGAAACAACAGTCACTATCTACTCGCATCTAATTTAATATCACATTACAAATGGGATCAGAAAATCTGCTTAATAATTCTTTGTGACAGTTCTTCAGCAGCAGTGGGGCTGAGTTTCTTTTACTTACATGCAGTGGAGTTACTATTTTCTCCTGAAATAAAAGGCTGCGTGAGGTTAATTTAGAAATGGTTCACATGTTTTTGTGACTGGAAATGTAAACAGAGGGGCTAGATGAGTGAGGGTTTTCTTCAATTGTTACAGTGTAGTTTTCCAGTCCTTTCTTCAAAAGGACTTTGGATGTAGCACACCTGGGTAGCTTAGTCCATTAAGCACCTGACTCCTGACTTCTGCTTTGGCCATGATCTCGCAGTTTGTGTCTTTAAGTTTGCTTGGGATGCTCTCTCTCTCTCTCTCTCTCTCTCTCTCTCTCTCCCCCCCTCTCCCCTAACTGCTCTCTCTCAGAAACAAACTTTAACAAAAAAGGACTTTGGATGCAGTGAGTTAATATTTCCACAATGGTACTTTTATTGGAGCATTCCTCTGTTCTAAAAACTCCCGTGCTTCCCCTTGCCTTCAACATCATGTCCTTACTCATTCATCTGGTAGTCAGAGCCCTTCCTAGGTTCGTCATGGCCATGAAAATTCTATTCACTGCAGAGCAGCCCCCCTTCTGGGGCACCCTAGTGTATTGGTGCCTCCACACGTTGGTTTAAGCCATGTCCTTGCTTGGGAATCGCCTCTCCCATTGCTGGGTCATTGCTACCAGTCCTGTTTATCACCCAAATGATAGTTCAGCTTCCTGATCCTCCAAGGCACTTTCCCTAAGCCTGCTCACATTAAAATTATGTTCCTCAGAACCCCATCAGCATAGAGTCTATAGTCTGTAGACTGTAACATTTGTCATTGGTATACTATGCTCTCTTATTGGCCAACTGCACGTGTGAATGGGAAAGGGCAGGCCTGAAGGTCATCTCCCCAGCTGCATTGCTAGTTCATTGCAAGTTCGTTGAGTTCACTGGGAATGTTCTTTTATTCCATCCTCTATCACCCACAGAGCACATGTCCTACTGTAACGTATTATGCGTAATCCTGCCAATACATATTTCTCGTCCATTTGATTGATTGGTGCGCAGTTACCTGTTAACACTGGCCCTCTTTATCTGGCATTTCTACTGCTATGGACGGTATCTTTCGGATGCAAAATCAGGATGTTCTCCACCAGGCAACGTATTATAAATAACACCCTCAGATAGTTATATTGCACTACTCACGTCATGTAATTTGTCATCCATTTTATTAACTCGGTTTACTTATAATTCACTTTGCTGTATAGGGTGCTCTGATCAGATAAAAGACAAATTATCTTGACCAGTTGAAGTTAGAATGCCTCCAAAATGGTGTTATTCAAGACAGAACAAGAAATGAATGATGGAAAACTTGAGCACAAAAAGATCCCACAATATGTATATTGCAAAATGATTTCAATTTTCCCTTTCCTCTAAAATATATGGAGGGAGAAAAAAGTATATCACTCATTTCTTTGGGTCACCTCAAAAGCAAATGTGACGTACATGACAAAAACTGGTCTTAAAACTGCCCCAATTATCCTTTGTCAATATGCAGAATTTACAGAACAATAGGGTTTCAAGAAATGTGAACAATGTAGAATAACTAATAGATCTAATGTTGAGCAGCTAAAAATATCAGCGCCCTTTCCATCAGCTAAGAAATGTATTTGCAAATCATTATCGACAAATTGTAGCCTAAAATTCTTCTTTCTTCTTGACTTTGAAATTATATTTCAAGATCCCCAATTTAGACCCCATTATTTACTTACTGGCTTGTGTAACTGAAAGTTTTCATTTTTGCATGTTAAGGGGTTTATAGAATGACAAGCAAATCAGTTCTTTACATTTTCTGTGGCAGAATAACTTGCAAATGATCATCACAATCTCCCTTTCAACCACAGGAAGGAATTTATTTTAAAAATAACATGCTAACAATAGATTAGCTTTATATTACACCATTACAAGGAAGGCCTCAGATTCAGGAGGCTTAAGATAAGTTTTGTCAGCCCCCAAAATGCCAACAAATAAGAAAGACATTATTCCCAAAAAATAGAGAAATAAATTCTGCAGACTGTCCTACTGGTTTTTAAACCTGGTAATAATTTCTTGAATAGCTATCCTGGTTTTCATGTTTAACGTTAGCCAACTGACCACTAATTTTTATAATATTGATCAACGCTGCTTGAAACAGAGATGTGTGTTCTAGTCATTTCACTACCCTTCCAGTTATAATTATCTTTCTTGCATCAGTGTTCCCTCTTACTGTGCCCAGTCCTTTGGTCAGTCGTCTCCCACATGGTTATCTGTTTACCGTATTTCCGGGAAAAGACCAAGAACCGAGGAAGGTGTTCCAGCCACAAAAGAAAAGGTGTCCAAGGGCATGGTGTTACCCAAGTCTTGGATCCCATGCCTTCGGGGTTTCTAGTCTTCACTGTTACCCAGTTCCTCGGGATAAAACCCAAGGACCTCAGGCTGGTTTCAGAAACCAAACCACAAAACAGGATAAATTTTCTTTTATCTCATCGCAGTGCCCTGTATAGCAAATTTAATTATATGTAAACCAGATGTATAAAATGGAAGATAAATGACGCGGCGTGAGTAGTGGAACGTAATGCTGAGGGCTTCCGCTCTGTGTATTTAAACTTATCTCCTCTTTTCCCTGGTGAAATTGTAGACACCAGCCACTGTTCCTGAGGCTTTCTTTAATTTCTGTGTCTTTGCTCATGCTTTTGTTTCCTTTTTTTTTTATAAACATTTTATTTATTTTTCAGAGAGAGAGAGCTCATGCATGCATGAGTGGGGGAGGGGCAGGGAGAGGGAGACAGAGGATCCAAAGCAGGCTCTACACTGTGAGCCCAGAGCCCTCTATGGGGCTTGAACTCACAAACCATGAGATCATGACCTAAGCTGAAATGAACGGTCAGACGCTTAACTGACTGAGCCACCCAGGCACTCCTCCTTCCCTCTATAAAGCCCTCCGCATGACTAGCCAACTCTTCCAGGGTTCAACCACAGCACCATCCCTTCTATGAAGACTTTGCTCAAACTTCTCATGTGTGATAATTCCCCAAACTGATTCCATTAGGTGGCTCTTTCTGTCTTCGCCATTTACTTCGGTACTTTTGCTAGACATTTTCTCAGGAAGTACTACCTAATTTCCTGTTGCACCCTGGGAGGCTGAATAATAATGAGCAGTGGTAAGCATGCCATTACCCAGTGACTGTGTCCTTTTAATGGGAGGCACTGGTAGCGCACAGGAGAGGAGAGGGCCAGCCAGGTGGTGCTCAGGTCCCCATACAGTCTCAGCTCCTGTGGAGGGCTCCTCTCCCTTCAGCTACCTCTCAAACTCTATTAACTGCACCTTCCACTTAGCTTTTCTGGCCTTTAGGAAAGTCTCCCCATCCCAGTTTGAATGGGTCATTTGTGTATTGCAGGTACCCTGACTGATTCAATACTTAGTGAATTACTTAAATAGCTAATTTCCCCTTTTGTATTCCCATTTCATGTTCCTGTTCCATTTAATCTCATCTGTGTAATAATTAAATCACACTGTGTTATACTGTAATCTACTGTATGATAGCATACGTACTTTGTAACTGTATCCTACATAGCTCTTAAGTGTGTGCATTCTGGGACCAAAGGTTTGGTGTTAGAAGTACTGACACATAACAGTGTGTGATCCTGTACAAATTGCTTAATTTCTTTTTCCTCCAATTTCCCCATCTGCAAAATGGACAGAATAGTACCTATCTCTTAGAGTATTATGATGATTAAATTAATTTTTTTATTGAGAGCATTTATGGTTCTTATGCAACAAAAAGTATTTCAGGCATTTGATAAACATAAACTCTATTTATTAGAGTTCACAAACTTAAGGGGTAGTCTCATGACCCTCATTTTATGGTGGTAGAAATGAAAAAGAAAATGATTAAGTAACTTGCTGAAAATAATAAGCCAAGTAAATGGCAGCCAGGATTCAAACCCAGGCACCCTGACTCCGGAGTCCATTCTCTATGGACTATGATAGACTCTTCTGGCCCACAGTAAGTGCTTAATAAACAACTCTTACTGTTGTTAGGAATCTTATTTCCCACCGTATTAGTCATTGATGTGTTCTTTATTTTTGGCTAGATTATGAGTTCCTGAAAGAAAGAGGCCAAGGTTTATTTGTCTACGTCTATTAGCCAAGTGCTTTGCATATATTTTCAGGTTAGTAACTGTTCATGGAATTAATTACTAGTTGTTTCTCATGTAATTTTCAAAGCCACCCTAGCCTTGGGAACAACTGAAAATGGAATTTGAGATTCCTACAGCCATTATTACTGACAGAAACACAGCTTCCCCTTTTAATCCCAAATTCTTAGATGATTTACCACTTTCTCTCTATGTCCCTGGCTTTATGTCTCCCACAGTCAAAAAGACTGCTTGTCCAGGAACCATCTCTCAGTCCTGCTTCAGATGATGGCCAATTGTTTTATTCTGCATTTCCTTGCCAGAAGAGATTTTCCAAAAAAAAAATGGACCTTTTTTTCAAGATTGATCCTTAAAGAAATTTAGAGTAAATTCTCAGGAACTAAACAAGAGGCATCTGATTGCCATAATTTAATTTGTGTTCAAATGCATCCTTCCATCACCAGTTAGTTGGTGCTTTGGACAAGATACACACCTTTTATTCTCTGCTAACTTCAGGGTTGAGGTCAGGATTGGCTGTATAAATTGTGGGACCCAGTTAAACATGAAAACAAAGGATGCTTTGTTAACAAAAATGATCAAGAACTTCAAGATGGCAGCAGCACCACAGCAAACCAAGCATGGGGCCCTTCTTTGTGTGGGGCCAGGTACAGCTCTATAAGGTGCACATCCTTGAAATCAGCCCTGACTGAGATCTCTGCCTATCCAATGGAATATTTTTTCTTAGCTTTGCTATCTTCCATAGTCTGGACACTTGCCAGAAAGTTCCTTTTACATGGGGCGCCTGGGTGGCTTAGTAGGGGCGCCTGGGTGGCTTGGTTGGTTAAGTGTCCGACTTTCGCTTAGGTCATGATCTCAGGTTCGTGGGTTCGAGCCCCGCGTCAGGCTCTGTGCTGACTGCCAGCTCAGAGCCTGGAGCCTGTTTCAGTCTGTGACTCCCTCTCTCTCTGACCCTCCCCTGCTCACGCTGTCTCTCTCTCTCTCTCCTAGAAATAAATAAAAAATATTAAAAAAAAAAAAAGTTCCTTTTGCAAATGTCTTCCAGGAACTCTAGTGTTTGTTATGTATAAAGGAATTTTGGTGGCTTGCTTTGCAACCTAATATTCTTGAGCTACCTGTGTAGAATAGAACCTCACCATCACAATGCAGCACATCTAAATCATCCTTTTACCCACCAGTTAAGTTCTAGGCTCATTGAAAATATGGGCATATTCGTACTTTTTTTTTTAAAGTAGTTGTGGTTTTTATTAGGGGTGCTTTTAAAATACTAATTCACTTGAATCTTAAGAGGAATACTAATAATGTTCAGAAATTATGAGTTATACATCTAAGTGGTAATACCATGGAATCACTATGTTATGTAGATCTGAAGAGTTGATGAAAAGTTTAGGGTCTAGAAGGGCAAAAGTGGGTGTATTAGTTGTGGCTTGAGATCAAATATCCCAAGACAGGAGTAAAAAGGAAATTATTTTATTTGAGGAAATATCTTTGTGCAAGGATACAGGGAGGAAGTGAAGGAAGGTGGGAGAGCCATTACATAAAAATGCAAGCCCGCCCACAGATGAAAGAAAGAGGGAGAGAAGGTTGTGCTGAAGCGTCCCAGTGTGCACTCTAAGGAAGATTCAGCAAAGCTGTCGGGGGGGAGGGGGGGCGGGAGTCTCCAAACTGGAGTCAGCCACAAGAGCCCCATGTCTCCCAAAAAAGACTCTGCTTTAGCATTGCCATCACATTCGGTCATTGGTGGGGAGCAGTCTGCAGGAGATTGGGCTTCTCTTCACTGTACTGATGGGTTTCCAAAGGCAGCAGCTAGGTTCCTCAGTCCGTTAGGTCCCAGTTGTAAAAGGCTTGCACGTTGTCATGGCCACCACAGTTGGGTATTAGCAGCAGTGATATTTAAAGACCTGTAAACATAAAACTACTAGAAGAAAACATGGGGAAAGCTTCTTGACATTAGTCTGGGCAATGATTTTTTGGATGACACCAGAATCACAGACAACAAAAGCAAAAATACACCAGTGGGAGTGCATCAAATTTAAAAAGTAGCTTCTGCACAGCAAAGGGAAAAAAAATCAACAGAATGAAAGGCAACCTGCAAAATGAGAGAAAATATTGGCAAATCATGTGTCTGATAAAGGGTCGAGATCTAACATACATACAAAGAACCTCCTGAAACTCGATAGCAAAAAAACAATCAGATTTAAAAAGGGGCAGAAGACCTGAATAAACCTTTTTCCAAAGACAGCCACGTGTTCAAGAAGTACCAGAGAAAATGTTCAACATTGCTAATCATCAGAAATAAAAACCACAACCGCAGAGAGGTATTACGTCACACATGTTGGAATGGCCGTTTCCAAAAAGTTGAGAGATGACAGTGTTGGAGAAGGTGTGGAGAAAAGGGACCCCTTGTACACTGCTGGCGGGAATGTAAATCGGTGCAGCCACTATGGAATACAGTATTGGGGCTCCTCAAAAAGTTACCAGTAGAGCTCCCATAGGGTCCAGCAACCCCACTTCTGGATATATATCCAACAGAAATGAAGTCAGGATCTCCAGAAGATATCTGTGCTGCCATGTGCATTGCAGCATTATTCACAGCAGCCAAGGTATGGAAACAACTTAAACATCTGTCAGCACATGAATGGGTAAAGAAAATATGGTATGTGTATATATATTCACTGGGATATTATTCAACCTGAAGAAAGAGGGAAATCCTGCCATTTGTGATAACATATATGAACTTAGAGAACATTATACTAAGTGAAATAAGCCAGACACAGAAAGACAAATGCTGTGTGATCTTACTTATATTTGGAATCTAAAAAAGTTGAACTCAGGGAAACAGAGTAGAATGATGGTTGCCAGGAGCTTGGAAGAGAAGGAACTGGGGTGGTGTTGATCATTGGGTACATACCTTCAGTTTTCAGATGAATAAGTTCTAGATATCTGCTATACACTATGGTGACTGTAATTAATAATAACATACTGTAAATTTGAAATTTGCTAGAAGGGTAGATCTTTCATCACATACACACAAAAGTAACTGAGAGATGACTATACTCACTAATTTGAGTGTAGTGATTATTTTACAGTGTATACATATATCGAGATATCAAGTTGTACACCTTGATATACAATTTCTATTTGTCAGACTCAACCAAATAAAGCTGAAAAAAAAGTTTTATTAAAAAAAAAGCAATCTTAGGACCACATGGGTGGCTCAATTGGTTAAGCGTCTGACTTTGGCTCAGGTCATGATCTCAAGGTCTGTGGGTTCAAGCCCCGTGTCAGGCTCTGTACTGACAGCTCAGAGCCTGGAGCTGCTTCAGATTCTGTCTCTCTCTCTCTCTCTGCCCCTCCCCTGCTCACACTCTGTCTCTCTCTCAAAAATAAACATTTTAAAGAATAATAAAAAAGGAGTCTTAGAGGTAATTAAAACATTTTGTGTAATTTAAACAAAGAAGAGCTGAAGACCATGTAAGTTCCACTTCGTTCAGAATACCCTCCTTAACCCCTAAATTTGATGAGATATCTATGCTTTGATAACTCTCTGTGCGTTCCCTACCATAATACTCACCTCAGCTTATTGTCATTGCTTATTTACTGCCTGTCTTAACTACTAGTTTGTTTTCTTCTTGAGAATTATAATTTTTCCTCCTTTGTTTCTGTATCACCAGTGCCTAGGTCAAAGATTGACATAAGCACTAAAAATTATTTGCTGAAACCCATACTCAGGGGCATTCTGCAAAGTACCTGGCCTTCAAAACAGTCAATGGTATGAAGCTCAAAGAAAGTCAAACAACTATTTCAGATTAAATGAGACTAAAAAGATATGACAACTAAATGCAATGCATGAGTCTGGACCAGTAAATGGGATATCCCTATTAATGGGATAATTGCCCCCGTATGAATAAAGAATGTGGATTAGATTGTAGTGCATTTCCTGACTTCGAAATTGAGCTGAAGTTATGTAAGAGAATGCCATTTCTTAAGAAATGAACACTGAAATTACAAAGGGTTAAGCTGCAGGCTCATAAAAGAGTATCTATTAAACATACACATATAATTATATCTACAGAGAACGATAAGTTATAATGAGGTCAAACGTTAACAATTGGTGAGTCTGGGTGAAGGATACTGGAGAGTTCTTTGACCATTCTTGGAGTTTTTCTGTAAGTTTTAAATTACATAAAAATAAAATGCCTTTAAAAAAGTATTTCCTCAATGAATGGAGGACAAAAGGCTAACCACAGATAGAAGGTGTTCATGAAGAAGTCACCGACAGAGATGGTGGTAGAACATTCAGAGGCATAAAGAAGTTATACAAAGTAGGAAAATATCCAGACTAGTTTAAAATGTAGAGGAGAAGTGAGGCGGTGGAGGACAATAAAGACAGCTTTGTGGGCGTCCGGGTGGCTCATTCGGTTAAGTGTCCGACTCCATCTCAACTCAGGTCTTGATGTTAGGGTCGTGAGTTCAAGCCCTGTGTTGGGACTTGCCCTGGGCGTGAGGCTTACTAAAGAAGATGGCTTTGGATTCGGCCAACCTGTTTGGAGAGGCAACACATGCCAGAAAAGAAGCCAGAATTAAGGTGCTCAATGAGACAGTTGAAAGCTAGACATAGGATTAGCATCCTCACAGGTAAAACTCTTTGGGTTACTAGAAAGGCTACAGTTTAGGCCCTACCTACCTTAAATGCTTATTTTTTTTCCATACACAGAGCAGTTCAATAAACTATTTCACCTTGTCCATCTTGGATGTTATTTTTTTTTAATTGTAAATGAAAGAATATGTGGTCTACAATTTTACCTCACGTGTAAGTAATATTTATTTTCTGAAAATGGCAAGAACTGAAAATCAGCATGGGCCTTTGTTCTAAATATAAATATGTAAAGACTGTTTATTTTTGTAGAAAATATTAAAAATATAAAGAATTTATTCTTCAGGTCTTTTCTTAAACATGTAAATGTTAACCATTGAACTAAACCGTAGAGTTTTCTGTTTGAGTATTAGGTAGAATTCTATTTTACCAAGTACAATAACAAAGTGTAATTCTTTCTAAGAGCTCAGAATGACCTACTTAGACTATGTATGGTTTCATTGTTTAACTCCCTTTTTCATAGGATTGCTATTTATAACCACTTCCTTCAACCCTGGGGGGACTTAGTAGGATTAACGACTTCTGATTCACTTTGTATTTGAAGATTTTTTTTTTCCTTCCTTCTTTGCTCAGCTAGTAGATTCCATGATGAATTCTCATCTCCAAGGGGTAAGCTGTTTTTAGTAAAGCCCTGTAGCTGGCTTATGACTCCTTAGAAATAGCATTGATTCCTTCCTTCTCTTGTGTTTGTTTTTTCCAGAATGATAGAATCTGTGTAGACATGCTCGATTACCATGCTTAGATACTGTTAAGCATGTAATGCTTTTAGTCTTGTTCACTAAAGTTATATGTGTAATGAATATCCGGGCTCCAATCAGAAAAATAAGCATAGATAGCGTTCTACTTGTTTCGCATGACGAATATGGACCACTACAGCAAGAATGAGGAAACTGAACAAAAAATAGAAGAGGACTAGAGGTCATTGAGGATGAGGATTAGGGTAGAAAGAGTGTTTTTGAGAGAGAAGCATCTGGTGAGAGCACCAGATGGGGAGGCAAAGAACAGAATTTCATAGATGGGTATTTTGGAGGTGCGTAGTTTGAGTAATGATTAGATCTAAGGTGTTCTCCCATCTGTGGGTGGCTCAGTGAAATAGAGATGAAGGTCATTCTATTTGAAAAGTTAGGAGCTTTTAAAACCAAGTTGTCAAGTAAGAGAAATTATAATAGCAAATAGTATACACTCAGAAGAAAACCAAGTGAAAAGAAAAACATAATTATTCTTTTCACTGAGTGTGTGTGTTCTGTTCATTAGCAAGAAAGTCTTTCAGTCACTGTTTTTTTATAACATCTTAATGGAAAAAATATTTAAAAATGCCATATTCAAATCCTTTCCTTTATTTCTGGAAAGAGAATCAAAGGAGAAAATTCCCATTGTGCTGTACTGAGAAACCTCTATTTAATGAGTATATTAGTGTCTGATAAATCCCATAGCAATATATATTATTATTGTGCAGTTTCTTTTTATAAATGAACCTTTGTATGTGTTGACCAAAGAGTGGGATAAAGAGTTACGATTTTGTTTTGAAATTCTTTAGAAATGAATAGTTTTATTACAGCTGTGAATCTCTGTAGGTTTCTAAGGAGGCTGCTTCAAAGGATGTCATTAATAATCTTCTCAGGTGCTTACAAAGCATGTGTCTGTCAGCAGAATTAGAGAATCACCCAACTAGAGAACAGGTTTCACAATACCCTGAGACCTATTTTGTTCATTAGAGAGGAAAATGGCTTGTGTTAAGTCTAAATTGACATGCTTGCTAATTTCAGCAGTAAAAGCTGCTCATTGTGGTCAGGTTTAATTTAGATTAAAGTTGATCAGGTTACTTCTACAACATACTTCTTAAACGAACTTTGTGATCCTAAAAGAAGGAGAAAAGTAGAGCCAACCTGGAGAAATATATCCAAAAGAGAGAAGCAAAGAATAGCTTGGATATTGAGGATGAATTAATATTAAATCAAAGGAAAATAATGGTAAAGATAATCTTTGTTATATAAAAATGTCCAAGTATCAAAAAACACAAACTTGCATTTAAATTACACAAAGCATACCTAATCCCTTTGTCCACTGTTTTATCTCCATAGTGCCTAGAACAGTGTGCAGTACTTGATATTTACAAAGTGAAAGAATGAGTGTGTGAATGAATGAATTTGTGTGCTTTGCTACTTGTATTATATAGAGTTCTTGGTTAAATTTGAGGGAAACATTTGACTTTATCTGAGGTTTCTGGATAATTCTGTTTTTAAAACACTTGTTTGAACGTGTGTTAAATATTTAAGAGCCAGGAATTCCAAAGTGCCTTTTAAGCTGGCTGTGTCACAGATGACCAGAGTTTAACATTCTAACCCTGGAAACCATCTTATTTCATAAAATCTTTCTACTACTATCTGGTTCCTACTTTAAAATTTGTTCAGTACTCTCCAACTGACTTACGCCACTTACTTCAATAGCTGTCTTTGGCAATTTATTCCATATTTCAAACACCCTTTTGTGTAAAGAAACCATAAAAGTTAGAAACCTGAAAATTGGATTTTTCTTCTGAGCAATCACAGCTTACAAATGTGGAAAATTGGTTAAAAGTTAGTCCCTCCAATTTTCAATACAGAGAGGGGAAAATGCTCAAAATAGATGTGTAATGTTTGGATAAGTTCTTGCCATTATTTTAATACTACCAAAAGCAATTGAGCTGAAATCACAAGGCCTATGTCCCTACCTGTTCACAAAAGAAACACCGCAAAAATCATCAAAACTCGAGCTTTCTGAACCCCAAAATCCTTAGAAAATCAGCAGAAGTCAGACTCCTGTGGTAGGAGAAGCAGCATCAGGTTTAAAACCATAAAGATTCCTCGCTTAGTTACTAGAGCAGTTATTAGGAGACTAAGAACACGAGAATGTGTGTAAAACGTCTGTCATATAGGGGTTAGAAACTAATAAATATTCATTATGCCTTCCCAAATTAAAATGAACTCCATTTTAGAAAGAGAACAAGGGAGAAATCTTATGCTACTCAAGCTTCTATGTAAATATCACTGGGACATGGGACCTTTAGTGTAGAGAGAGTAAGGTGACAGAGACTATAGATGGACACTTGACAGACAGGGGAGTTTCTTAGTAATTGATAAAGCTCCCTATATGCACATATGTATTTCTTGGCTTTCTTCCATTGGTATTTTTTATCTAAATCAGTTTTAAATTAATTTGTAATACAGAATATGAATATTAACTTCTAGACTGATGCTTTCCAAACTTGCCTGATCATAAGAATTAAGTAGAGAATTTGTTAAAAAGACATCTTCCAAGCCCTCCTCCCTACTCATTTATTCATGGTTGGGGAGAAGGTGGGTGGTGAGACGAAGGAGTCAAGTGATTCTCATTGAAGGCATCTTTGGGGAAGAACTGACTTAGCCCACTGCATCAGCTTCTCATAGGTGAGGAAGCTCAGCTACAAAGAAGTTAAATCAGTTGCATCTCTCAGGTCACTTCGGTGCTTTTTCTGTTTCTCAAATACACACTAATTTTGACACTGCACAAAATGAGATTACAAGTGTAAACAGCTGTCTTTCTCTTAAAAATATTGTCATAATCCAAAAAATTACATTTCTTGGTTGTGGCACTCATGAGCTAGTTTAAGTAAACCCAGGAACTCTGAAATGACTCCATCTAAGCTCTTAAATAGTGAAATGAATCTATAATCAAGATTTTCATCTGAAATATTTTTGGTATCTAAGAATGAAACATATTTCCTGTTAAATTGTTCTCTGTAAAGCCTTATGCATTACGGATTTATATCCAGTAACATCTTTTTTGTTTCCAGAAGTGCTTTGGTTGGCTTGAAAATTGCACTTTACTTTGTATTACATAAAAGGTATGCACAGTGCTGGTGAACCTCAATATTAAGTTAAACTTTTTCCTTCAGGCAACACTGCAGGATTTGGAACAGAGGCGCCCCCAGTTGGAAGAACTCATTACTGCTGCCCAGAATTTGAAAAACAAGACCAGCAATCAAGAGGCTAGAACCATCATTACTGATCGAAGTAAGTCTTTTAACAAGCATGGGAAACTTAAGATACATGTAAAGTTTCAGTAATGACTTGGAAGTTGATTGGCCTCTTGCATTTATCAAATTTGTGCCAAATAGTTGTCAATTGTAACTATTGTGCCAAGAGTTTTCAGTTCATCGGTGATACTCGGTAACAGCAGAAATCACTGTACCATTCCTCCTGCCATGCTGGCATGGGTGGGAGCCTTGGGAAGCTGTTTAAGGGCCATGGGTCTAGACGTTGCATGGACTGGTCTTTATACAGAGGGATTCAGAGTGCCTGTGCATGGGGTCAGGAAGAGTAGAGGAAGCAGAAGGGGAAACTAGTCTTCTGCTGTTTCCCTCAGAGGCTCTCCTCAGGAATAAGGCCCAGTTCACCTCTGCTCTCTGATTCTCTTGGATCCTCCTTGATTTCTTCCCTTAACTCTCCCTACCTCCCCTCCAGGGACACTCATCAATACTGACTTTTATTTATTTCCCTTGTGATGCTCCTCTCATCCCTTTGCACAACCAGAGGAATTTTTTTTCTAGTGTAGGAGTAGGGAAATCCTTCATTTCATCACCTTTTCTTTCTCCTTCCAAATCTTGTGTCTTTTACCAGATGTAGGCTTTTGAAACTTCAAACCAAGAATCCATGTCTTCATAATCTGCATTCTGTTGCATTAACACTTTCCTAAGGAGGTGGAAGCAGAATTCTTTGCTGCCAGTATTTTGGGGGAGGGGAAAGAGGCACCAGTATAAAAGGTTAATACTTGAAAAATATTATTGATCATATTTGTATGTATTAGTAAATACTTAGTGGTAATAGCTACTATTTATTGAGTTCCTCTTAGGTATCAGACGGTAGGTGTTATATTGTGTGTGTTTGTGTGTGTGTATAAAATCTTTATAAAATCTTGCCAGCTAAATTTCATAATCCCTCATTTTATAGATGAGGAAGCAATTTGTGAGAAAGTTTAATTAAACTGCTCAAGTTTACAAAACAAGCAAAGATCAGAGCTTGGAATTTGCAGATGTTTCTTTCTGGATTGAAAGTCTATGTTCCTTCTAGAATGTTTACCATTTCCATCCTGTTTTAATTGTTTTTGTTAATGACCTTAATCACTAGGACTAGGATTAAATACTTTTTTGGTCTGCAATTATATGTTTTAATTCACTTCTTAAAGACATTTCCTCTTACACTTGTCATGATTGTTAACTAAAATAGATTTTTCTTGATTTTGAAATTGTAATTGTTGCTCAAACAATGTATTTGGATATATGCTAACATATTCGTTGAGTAGCACTAGCCCCTATAATAGGAAAGATGCCACATATTGGTGCCTTACCACAGAAGTTTACTCTTTTCTGTCCAAAATAAGCAGCTTTCTGTGACATCGTCCAGAGACCCAAACCCCATTCCATCTTTTGTGTCCAGAACATCAGAGTCCAATGCATTTAATGGGCAGGTGAGAAATAAGCATTGTTCATTGAGCTTTATTATGAGGCAGGATCTGAAGTGGTACGTGTGAATTCTGCTCTGAGCCTATTGGCTGGAACTTGTCACATGACGACACCTACTGGCAAGAAAAGCTACAAAATATTGTTCAGTGTTGAGCCCAGGAAGGAGAGAAACTAGTTGGTAAGAAACCTCATCTTTCTCTTCCATAGCCAATCTGGACAGGAAGAATACACTTAAGTTTTAGAGTTCTGTATAAGTTATAGAATGCCATTTGTATAACCAGCAAGATAAGAACAAAATTGCCTTGTAATGACCAATATAGATAGCTCTTCCACTGATGTAGTAGAATGTTCCTCCCTCAAACTGGAACCAGGGAGGCTTTCTCCATCAGGTTGCAACATACTGGTCCAAAAGAATGAATCTTAGTGAGTGATTTGCTCAGTATGAGACTGAATTCCCATTACACAGTTAAGTGACCTGTTTCTTGCCGGAGAAATAGGGAAATTTGGCAAAAATGTTCATGCAAATCTGAACATACTATATATAAAGTCATTTGTCATTTTACTAATGAAAACTAACTTCTATTTTTTTCCCTAAGAGGAAAATAACACTGATTTATTTTACACTATCCATTCAACATTGTCTAAACATTTTCCATTACCTCTTACAATCTTTTTTTGATACTGTATTGACCTTTTTTTTTTCCTGATGTAGATTAAAATTGAGTGACCAGAGGGCAAGTTTTTATCTCTGCTAATATCCAGTAATTTGAACAGTTCTATTTTTCTAAGCCTTTGTCTTTTAGGAATGAATACCTTTATGAATATTTGTTCTATGGTGGAAAGATTCCAATCCATGTGGTCCAAAAAAGGCATTTTCTTAAAAGCCAAGTGTCTGTTGAGACATGTCATGTTGCTTATTAAGAGCCTAAGCCAGAATCTTAATTCCAAATATGCCTGGAGCCTCTAATGCTGCTGACAAGATATGTTTATCTAAACAGTGTCATTTGCAGCCCTGCTAGGCTACAGTTTATCTCTTCATTTGAAATCTGTGAAATGGATGGAGATTCAATAGTCATAAAGTTTCAATTGTGTTCAAAATAGAATTTTCCTTAGTAGAGATTTGGCTTTCAGGGAAAGAGCAGAAATAAAATACTTGCTCATAAAATTGTATTTTCTTATTTGAAGATTTCAGTATTCCTTTTTTATTGCCCTGAAACTTCTAGAAATACTTAAAAAGGAATCAGCTAAATAAAGAAAAATATTCAGTAAGAGTATAATGCTATATTGAAACATTTTTCCTTCCTTGGTAAATCCCAGTTCATAACTTTGAACAGTTGGGGAAATCTATATATACTTATTGCATTCTATCAAGAGAAAAGTCCAATACGAAGCAATTCCTCGCTACTAGTAATATCCGTACTGAAATCTCAAGTAATTGGGTCTGCAAAATACCAACATGTTTCACTGTATAAAACGATTTCCACGGTATCTGTTGTTTTCAGGTGATTATATCAATGGAAATCATGTTGTAATAATCTAGGTGAGAGAAAAAATTTCATTCTCAGTGCATTCAAATAAGAAATTCTCATTGCTATTTCTGATGTTCAGATTACTCGTTTTCCTTCAATTCTTTGGTTGTTGAATATGTCAGCCATTCCTGGTCATTTTCTCCTGCAAAAGGGCTGGGTCCAGGGACCCAAATCAGCTAAGATTGGAGTGATCTAAAAGTACTTCCTGGGGGGCTTCTGAATTAGGCAAAACTCTTGTTCATGCTCATTACTACTGCAGTTCATAATACCATAATACTTCACACAGCAGTGAGGAAGGTACAGAAAGAAAGAATTCCTCTCTCACACTGCTCTGTTTATTCTACAAATAATACTGGTGAACATGGCTCATCTGACATTTGTATTTTAGAATCTTGCTTCCGTAGCTTCTCCCACCATAACCTTCATTGTTACCATTTTACAGGTCTATAACAACAGCACATAGAGGCTTTGAGGGCAAGCTGCCTGGGCTGGTCTTGCCTCAGTAGCTTTGTGACCTTGAGCAAACAAGTAATCTCAGTAAACTATCTGATCTCAGTCACCTCCTCTACTAAATAAGATTACTTTTATCTACCTCAGGTTGGGCGAATAATTAGATGAGATAATACATGAGGAGCACTTAGATCCAAGCCACAGTAAGAGCTCAATAAATGTGAGCTCTTGTTATTTTAATTATAATCTAATTTGGTTGTTTAAATGCTTCATGGGAAATCATTTAATAAGGTCTTTGGTAGCTGCCTGGGAAGGACCACAAAGCAGAAAAGAGAGAGAGAAGTTAAAAAAATAAATAAATAAAAGGAGAAGCTTGCTTTGCAAAACATGGAATAAGATAGATAAATAGAATTAAACAAATACATGAGTGATACTATCAAAAGCAAGGCAATTCATGTAAGTTATTTTATTTTCAATATTTACTATGACCTCAGGAGGATAGATGTTATTACTCTCATTTTAGGGATTGGAAAACTGAAGTCCAGAGAGTTTAAGTAATGTGCCTACAGTTGTAGTAAGATGTCAACTATAAGACGTAGTCGGATTTAAACTTAAGTCTATATGATTCTAAGGCCCAAGGAATATCAAATGAAAAGCGTTAGTTAAAAAATAAATAGAGTATTTGAGAACTGATAATATTAGGAGTAGCCTTGGTTTACTATAATCTGGCTATAAATTTTACTGCTCCCAGTTATGTTTTTGTCTTCTATGCACTTCAGTTTGTAATTATAGCATTGTCTCTTACACATGTCGCAAACATAGAGGATAACAAACCTCCATAATCTACGAGATACACAACCTTGGCCAAGTGGATTCACTCCTCTAAGTCATGGTTTCCTCATCTGTGATGTGGGACCAATAAATAATACTTCAGCTGATACCATGATTCTGAAGATAAAATGTGATGTTTCTACAGTGAAGACCTCACATCCAGTAGATGCTCTTTAAATGCTGTGTACCATCATGGAGAGATGAATTTGGTGCAGAGGAGCCAGAGATGAAAAAATATGAAGGAGTGGGCAGGGGTGTAATATACGGCTGCCTATCAGCTAAACCAGGGGAGGAACTTCTGAAATAGAATGCCAAATCTTAAGAGAGAATTATTTCCTTTAAAAGTATTTCTTCAGCTAAGGCTTTTTCAAACCATTCTGGAATTCTTTGAGAAATTCGGTGACATCGTATAAATTTTAAGAAATGAGTTCGTATCATATTGCTTAAAAAGCTGGTATACAGGGCCGAAGAAGGGAGAATGTTCTGCTGCATGAGAACAAAAATACTCTCACAGGATTTTTGAATTAACTGACAGTTTTATGGCAGCTTTGTCAACCTATCATTCATTGCTGCAACCAAATGTATGAAATCCTTCATGGTGAAATAAAAAGGCTTTGTTGTTCTCCACGTTTTTATGAAATCTCTATTGCTAATGAAATGCCAGCCAATATCTTCCTCTCAGGTATTGTCTATTAGAGAGTTGCTTATTTTAGAAGAAGTGGAGTCAACCATATAAATTTCTTCTTTTGACATCTAACACTGCTGTCAACCTGTTATAACTACAAGCAGCTCTCAAAATTTACATCCACCAGGATGCCGCTGGCAACCAAAGAGTTCAGTTCAGTTCAGTAAATATTTGAATGCTTACTCTGTGCTAGTTAATATCAGATGTGATGGTTGGGATACAGGGAAAAGTAAGACTCAGCCTTTGTCTTAAAAGAGCTTACAATCAAATGTGGGTATTTGGACAAGTCTATTGGGGCAAGGCAGTCTAGGATAAGTACTTGAGCAAGAGCAGTATTCCAAAAATCTTGAGAGAGAACAAGAGGAGGGAAGATTGGATCTAAATGAAGGGGTTTGGGAATGCTTCTAGGAGGAGGTCACATTTGATCTGGTCATGAATAGGATTTTGAAAAGCAGAAGGAGGCTGGGAGAGGAAGAATATTTTGGGCAAGGATGAAAGGGGAATACATAATTAGACTTAAGTTAGCAATGGTGTGACAGATGAATTCATAGAAGTGGGAGTGGTGTCCATGTGTATGTTGTGGAGGATACAGGAGGCAGAGCAGTCAGAGAGGCAAGGTAGGAGGCAAGAGAGCCCAAGCTAGAGCCGTGGCAGTAGAAGGGAAAGAAAGAACTGAATTAAGACATGCAGTAGAGCAAGCATTCACAAGATTTGGTCATTGATTGGACGTATGGAATCTGAGAGAGCGTGCCTCTTCTGATGTTGAGATTCAGTGCTTTGGAAGATGGTAATATGACCAGAGACAGACTCAGGAGAAGGAGTTGGCTATGGGTGATAAGGTAATGTGCTCAAGAACGCAAGTGGAGATTTCAGACACAGAGTTACTTCTAAGCAGATTTGGAAGTTACCTGAAGTAGGTGAGTTTGCACAGAGACAGGGAGCCAGGTGAAAGAAAAGTAGACCTAGTGGAACAGTCTGGAACTTGGCTTACATTTAAGGAATGTAGGAAGAGGAGTTGGCATCTCGCCTCCCAGTGGCAACTTAAAATAGAGATGCATTCAGACAAACACACACTGAAGAATGAGTGGATATGCTTTACTCTATATTTTGTTTTCTGTATCTTCTGCTGTGCCACCAGTCCGATAACATAAATTTCTTTCTGGTCCTTAGTGATACTTTGAATAAGAAAGCCGAGAGGTAAAGATGGTTGTGCTTATGTGTGTCGTGTTTCTGATTCACCCTTCAGTGTACCAGGAAAAAACTGATGATCATTTGCCATCTAGGTCTGGATAAGCCATTTTGCTTTTTATTTTGTATGTCTAAGTTATTTTTCAAATACTTTACAGAAGTAAGATTAAAGAGATAATAAAAACCAACTTTTAGAAATTTAAATAAGAATTGAACCCAACAAACTTTGTATCTAATAAATTTGAAGGCACAACCATAAATGATAGTGTCCCACATCGTTTTAGCAAAATAGGATGATTCAAGTTCTTCAACAAAACACTATGTGATGAAATCCTTCCTGTTGAATGACTGAGTAGATTAAAATATTGCATCTTCCTTCTGTCCTTAGATTGCTCATCAATCCCTGTATTTGCTCATTATCTGAAGACTCACAGTCTAAGATTTCACCTATATGATCAATTTCACCATCACGAGAGTCTAGAATGTTGATTTCTGTCTCTTTGCATTTATCTTCTATTATGTCTAGTAATTGTAAATGTTTTCTTCTGCCAGTGTTCTTGTCTTTGACATTATGGCAGTAAAATGAACAGTGCTACATTTTCTACTCAGGTCAATGAAAGCTAAAAGCAGACTCCAAAGATGATGTCTCCAATCTTACCTTATACCTTCTTGAAAGAAGATGCACTATTTTGGCCAGTGTAAAAAGAAACCTAAAGGTTGAAGATTTATTTCACTATTGCATCATCCTTCTAAGTAATTCCATCATTCTTTCATTGACACACCATTTTAGCATAGTTAGGAATAACTTACGAGCTGTGATGAAATAGCACAATGTTGGGGCGCCTAGGTGACTCAGTCGGTTAGGTGGCCGACTTTGGCTCAGGTCATGATCTTGTAGTTTATGGGCTCAAGCCCCGTGTCAGGCTCTGTGCTGACAGCTAGCTCAGAGCCTGGAGCCTGTTTCAGATTTTGTGTCTCCCTCTCTCTCTCTGACCCTCCTCTGCTCATGCTGTCTCTCTCTGTCTCTCTTTCTCTCTCTCTCTCTCTCAGAAATAAATAAAACATAGAAAAAAAAACTTTAGGAAAATAAAAAAAAGAAATAGCACAATGTTTCCAAATATAGGAAAAATAAGATTACTAAGACTACACGATGTATCTTAGGCTTATGAAAGGCTTCAATGGACCCATATGGTAAATAAAGTGAATTTTATTTTATTTAAAGAGTAAGTAAAATATCACTTTATTTTTTGGTAGACCACTAGGAAAGAATAAAAGTCAAAAACATAGCAATTTTTACAAATAGTTAGAACTTCTTAAAAAAGAAACTCAAAATATATATTTGGGTGCAGTGGACCTTGATGGTATATGAAGGATTAAACAAAATACCTCTTGCTCAGTCCCACTACAAAATTAAAAGTTTTACTACTTTTATTATGATGATTATTATTTTGTTCGAATATTAATCTTCTAGTGTTGTTATTCAGTAGGAATGAGCTTATTAGCATTCTCCAGAGAACCCTGTATATATGTATGTATACATATATTTAATATATTTATTAATGATATATATGATATATATGTGGAGAGAGAGAGAGACAAAGACAGAGGCAGAGATTTTAAAGAACTGGTTCATGAGATTGTGGGGACTCAGAGTTTGAAATTTTTAGAGCAGACCAGGAGGATAGATACTCAAAGATGACTTGATAGTGCAGTCTTGAGTCCAGAGGCAGTCTAGAGCCAGAATTCCTTCCTCTTCTGGGGACCTCAGTTTTTTTTCTTAAGGTCTTCAACTGATGGGATGAGTCTCACCCTCATATTATGGGGGCTAATCTGCCTTAATTACAGTCTACTGATTTAAATTTAATCACATGTAAAAAATACCCTTCAGGGAGCCTGGGTGGCTCAGTTAAGCATCCGACTTCAGCTCAGGTCCGGGTATCACATTTGTGGGTTTGAACCCTGCATCAGTGCAGAGCCTGCTTTGCATCCTCTGTCCCCACCCCCCACTCCTCCCCTCCCCTTGTGTTGTCTCTCTCTCTCTCAAAAATAAACATTACAAAAATAAAACTAAAAAATAAAATAAAAAAAATACTCCTCTACGGCAATATACACTGGTACTTTAAACAACTGGGCACCATTGTTTAGCCAATTTAATACATAAAATTAACCATCACAGGGTCCTTCATAGAGCCATGTATTTCTTCACATATAAATGTCATGATTTCTTTAATTCATTTGTATCCAATTACTAGGGTACCTGGAAATACACATTAAATTTAGAAATGATCTTTAACATCTTAATGAATTTCAGAGCTCTATCAGAGTAATTATAACTTAAAAATTTACCTACAAAAAAGCAAGTGTATATGTTTTTCTTTATTAAACATAAGTGTTAATTTACTTGTGTTAAATTAATGTTAAACATCTGTCATAAAATAATTCTGTTTTAATGTACCTATTCTTTAACTCTAGAAGAGGATTAGTATCAAAATATATTTGAAAAGGATTTAAAATCCAAATTAGCAGTCATAATTATATTCAATTATTAATCTTTCATGTGAACATGTAATAGGAATAATAAATATATTTTATTTAAACTTATGTAGCTACAATTATGAACATAAATACCATCTTCTAATTGCTTATTTTTTCATTATGTTTCCTTTTAAGGTGAAAGATTTGGATTAGCACATATTCTACTTATACACCTTACAAACTAAACATAATGAATATATGAATGAAAATTGGGGTTTTTTGGTGTGATAGAAGAAAGATAATGATGAATACACGTAATATAAAGACTCTCATACTCAGACAAAGTGAGCTTGTAAGACAAATACAAAACAGAAAGAGATGCATCCACAGGAAAAATTGTAGTTTTTCACAGGCTAGCATTTTTATCTTATGGCCTCTTGGGGCATTGCGACTAAAGACCTGAATTTCTCTTGTATTTTGGTACCTCTGGGTATAGAGAGGAATATTACTCCTTTGTGATATCATGCAGGTTAGATGGAGCTAAGCCAGGGGTTAGACATTGCATAGACAGCCCCTAAAAGACTCTCTTAGCTCTCCTCAGTGTTGGAAAATGTAGGAATTACTTTAGATCTACCATTTTTTTCTTTACCAAAATTTTCTCATTAATAATTTGAATCAACATAACAAATTGCTTGCCACTAGTCTTTATTCTGTCGTACCTGCCTTAAGGGAAACATTTATGAAGTAAGCAGAAAGGATTAATAGATTGTGACCTTTCTGCATCCAAAGGGGAGAGCTGGGCTCATTCTGCTTTAGTCAAGAAAAGGAGTTTGCAGTTACATATTACTGCAAAACAAATCACCCCAAAACTTAGTGCCCTAGAACAGTAATAATCATTTATTGTCTCTCATAGATTCTGTAGGTCAGGGAATCATGAGCATCTAGTTGGAGTGATTCCATCTTGGAATTTCTCCCAAGGCTGTAGTCAGTGGCCTACTGGAGTCGCAGTTGTATGAAAGCTTGACGGGGGCTGGAGGATCTACTCCCAAGGGCGCTCACTTCTGTGGTTTGTGAGATGGTGCTGTCTAGTTGTGTCCTGTCTACACAAGCTTCTCCATGGAACTGCTTGAGTGCCCCTGTGGCTTTGTGGCTGGCTTCCCCCGGAGGTAAACCAGGAGTATAAGATAGAAGCCATAGTGCCTTTTTGGACCTGACCTTAGTATTTATACTATTGCTTCTTCTGTAAATTGCTTGTCACATACTTTGGCCCTGATGCAGTGAGGTGGGAAGAGAAGAAACTCCAAAAAGTTTTGAATCCCAAGAGGTGAAGGAGAATGGGGCCACTGTGGAGATGACGACTACTGGACCTAACACGCCTTCAAAGGACAGTTTTCAGCAATTTGCCCCTCTGTTGCTCTAACTTTCTCCATCAGACAACCCAGAGATGTCAGTGCTGCTCTTCCCCTGAAAAGTGACAGACCACTTACGTTTGCCCTTGAGTATGCGTGTGCATGTTGGAAGGAAAAGGAACCCCCCGAGACCTTTTCTGTAGCTACTGGACATGTTGATAATTCTCTCCCCCTGGCTCCCCATAATGAGTATGGGCTTTGAGTTGTGGAGGCCTAACGGAGCGACCTAGGCAGCTGGCTGGTTATGGGACAATAGTGACAATGATGATGACAAAGGTGATTATTACTTTTATGTTAGTAAGACAAACATGTAAGCATGTCTTTCCCTCATTTCATCCTAAGCATAATGTAATGCTAAAAGCAGTGCATCTAAAAGGAGAAGAGGTTGTTTCAATCCTGATTGTGCCCTTTAGTGACAGTGGGACCCTTGGCAAACTGTTGAATCTCTCTCACCCGTTATTTCTTCATCTGTAAAATTGGGCTCCTGATGCCTTTCATAGCAGATTGCTGTTAGCGTTCATTGGAATGAGGTATGGAATAGCCCTTCTCAAATGGCAAATCACTGCGTACATATGAATGTTGTAAACATCTTGTGCTTGTAACAAAATGCCATAGACTTGGTGGCTTAAACAATAGACATTTATTTCTCCAAGTTCTGGAGGCCAGGAAGTTCAAGACCAAGGTGCCAGCATATGTGGTGCAAGCACTCTTCCTGGCTTACAGAAGGCTACCTTCTCACTGTGTCTTCACATGCTGCAGAGAGAGAAAGATCTGCTCTCTCCCTCTCATGAGGACCCTAATGCCATCATGAGGCCTCACCCTCATGATCTCATCTAAACTTAATTACTTCCCAAAGGCCACATCTCCAAATACCATCACAATGGGGGGTAGGGCTTCAACATGTGAATTTGGGGCTGGGGGCACATTATCAGCTCTCCTCATTATTAAGAACTCCACCAGGTCTTCTAGATTGTTGACACTTGTTGACATGATAGAGCTCTGCCGTAAGGATAAGAGTTTCTCAGATGTAGAAAATGGATACATGGAGAAAGGGGAGTGTTATGTTTATACCCAGAATTTTTAGTCCTTATCCAAGAAATGCATCTCCACTGAGTGTTCCCTTAAATTCCTGTCTCGGAATTTAGGAAAATTAGGTTCTCCCTCAAGGAAATCTTGATGGAGTGAATCGTGAGGAAATCTGAGTCAATGAATGAATGAATGAATGAGTGAGTGAATGAATGAAGTACTTTATGATATTTTCTTCTGTATTAAGATATAACAAATATTTATGCAGAATATTCTATTTTTAGTGTTTCCACTGTATAGTCTGGTTTATAACCATGTATAAGTCTAACCCTGGGTCATGGGAGTGAAGTCATTGAGAGCCTCCTACAAAGTCCATAAGGCAGGGAAAGAAACAATAAACTTGACCATTGGAATCCAATTTTTCTTTTATACCAGAGTGACGGAACTGCTGCCTTGAGCCACAGCTGGCTTTCAGGAAAACACAATTGGTGGAAGGAAGGAAAGGCAGAGAGTCCGATACCAGCCTGATTTAATTTGCTATCAGAAAAATGTATGCTAAACAACAAAATGTTTGAAAATAGAAAGTTGGGTCCCAGAGGCACAGAGTAGGAATGAGGGAAAAACACCTTTCTCTATAACTAAACAGAACACTGTGCCATGAATTGATAAAATCCAGTCAACCTGAAAATGTGAACATCAAGTGTAATTGTGCAGAAAGATAAGGTCATATGAACAACATAGGAATGTATAGGCTCGTGCAGTCCTTTTTTTTTTTCTTCCTCAGAGAGGAATGGGCACAGAGCACCAGCAGGGGGAGGGGTAGAGAGAGAGGGAGAGAGGGAATCCAAGTAGGTTCCACACTCAGCATGGAGCCCAACATGGGACTCGATCCCACAACCTTGGGATCATGACCTGAGTCCAAATCAAGAGTTGGAGACCCAACGGACTGAGCCACCCAGGTGCCCTGTGTGTTGGTCTTTATGCACACGGGGCAGAGTACTGTAGGGGGAACATATCATTAAATGGAATGGGATCCATTTTTTTCTTAGCTTGTGGCAGGGTGCTTAAAATGCTCAGGTTTCCCTGTTGGTAGCTAGGTGTCCCAGAGAAGTCCGGAGTATATGAAACATTTCAGACAGTTTGGAGGTGTCAAAATTTTTCCTGACAGTATTTGCAAAGTCAGATTTTACTCAGATTCTAAAATACTCATCTTATAAATAGTAATATTTTATATCTGTGTTATGTTTTACATAAACTCGACAAAGAATTCTAAAAAATATGTGAGTTGATTTGATATACACAACATTGCCTAAAGTGGATATTGTCCTCGTTAAATAAATGATGAACAAAAGATCGTGCTTTGCAATGCCTTTCTCAAGGTCACACAGATAGCAGATCTAAGAACCAGGATTTAACTCAAGTCTTCCGAGTCTTAAAAAGGCTGTTAGATGGTGTTCATTCCCCAAACCTACACTGAAAGGAGACAACTATTGAGAGTTAGTTATTGAAAGTTTATATACATGTATATATACCCACATTTATATATTCTTACATGCTGATATATGTATATACTTATACATAAATGTTATATATACTACTGGCATATATTTGTATAAATTATGAACTTATGATAGTTTATTTCAGTTAAGTTAAAATATATCAGGTATTTAATGAATCATGGAACTCAAAATCCTCATAGGGATTCATTTTCATGCCTTAAGGAAAGTCACTTAAAAAAAAAGCCAACATAGGTTTAAAAAAAAGACTTTCCAGTAGGAGACTCTTGTTACCCTGTTTCACTGATAGTTCAGATAGTGACTTGAGGAGCAAGTTTTGTAAGTTACTAAATGCCAGAGGTTGGGATTCCAAGCATCACCATGTCTCTCTGAACACACTCTCTCCCTAGTTTATGTTTTATCTCCTGACTGAACTGTAAGCTTCAAATTGTTCCTCCTTTATTTGAATACCTGTAATTCTAATATTATTCTGAAAATAACAGACATGCCATAAATACTCGCTGCTTGAACAGACTGTCTCACAGGGTAGCTGGCACGTCGAGTAGGGCCACAAGCCGCCATGAACAACAAAAAAAATCACCGGAAGAGATTAATAAAATGCCCTGCTTAGAAAGCAAACAAAAACCAAACAAAACCCAGTGTAAACACACCCGGGTTTTGGAACGGTGAGTGATATTTCAGTTTTAAGAGATTGGGAGTCTTTTTAGTACAATCTCTTATGAGCAGAAGAGATTTTAAAAGCCCCTTGGTCTGATTCCAGTTCACTTACCTCATCCTTGCAGAAAATGCACTAGGCCATTTGAAATATTCTTCACTTCGTTTTTGGAGACTCTGCTGATTTGAGCAAAATGGAAATGAAATGTAAATAGAAAGTTCTTAATCTTCAGAAGCTCAAGTACCCCCGCCTAATCTTTAAAGTAGAAATTGGGATTAGGAGTCTCTTTATCTTTTTTTTTTTTTAATGAAAATTTCTTTTTCCTTTTATCATGATGTCTGTCGAAAAGGTTCAGAGAACTCAAATCAGGAAGTCTTGTTATAACTTAAGACAAAATAGGAATGTAAAGTTTGTTTTATATAAAGAACACAGAGTATGGCTAAGTCACCTGTTGTTCCTAGGGGAAGCAGAATACACAAAGGCAGCCAGCACAATGTGCTTCCGCCATTAAAAACATTACATTCACTGGCTTTACACTTCATTAGCTGGGTGATGAGTTGTACGTATTTTAAGACCTAAAACAACCAGAGTGACCAGCATGGTTTGCGTCAGTTCGTACCCAAATCTGGGATAGGCACTTGTAAGTTGCTTTATTTTAACCGTACTAATAATATTTTATGTTTCGATCAAAGGGTATCACCTCATTGTGTGTGTGTTCTGGTTCTAAAAATACACACCAAGTTGCATGGCCATTCAAAAAAGGTTGACTTCAAATATATTTTTGACCTAGAAATTGTGTAATGGGTCTTTACCATGAATATAGGAGCCAGATTTCTCATTCAAAATTCCATCTTCTAAAATAACTGGCAAAACAACTGCCCAGCTAAGATAATGGTTGACTCTGTAGGGGAGGAAAAATAGTTGCCCTTCTGCCCTTCTAGGTTCTTGATGGAGACACCCCTTAAAATAAAAGACAATTAATAGGAGAAAAACAGACAGAAGCTTAATAACATGTATATCTCCTGTATACATGAGAGAGACCCAGGAAAAGTGAGTAACTCCCAAAAATGACCCGAGCCGCCACCTTTAATAACCTCTCCAGCCAAAGATGCAAGGTGTTCTAGGGGGCAATTATGGTAGGTTATCAGGCAAATGAAGTCATCAAGGGTGTGGTTTATGCAGATTTAAGTCCTTGCCTGTTCCATTTATAAGCGTTACTAGAGATTTAGAGTCAAGTACAGAGGAAGACACCCTTACAAATGGAGATTTCTCTTACAAATATAAATATCTCTTAGGGTGACTTCTACTTCATTTTCAAGGCTTTTCTATGTCTGCTCTTTCTTCAAAATCATCGGTTTAAAATAATCCTTATGCCAAACAGGCATATTTCGGGGTGATATATTCTGCTCCCCTTCAACTAGAATACCAAGTTGGTTTTTAAAGATAGAATTGGCATCCTTAAGGAATTTTAAAAGGATCTCCGGAAAATGTCATAATGCTGGTTTGAAACTAAAAGTAATAAAAATTTTATTCTATTTTAGCATGCTAAAGTAATTGAACAAGTTATTTCATTTAAAATTAGATTCTTCAGTATCACAGTGCACTGTGCTAATAACAAAAGAGCATTAAATTATGTTCATATATGATTTAGTATAATTTAATCAGCAATATAATAAATTCATCCAGTTGTGTGATGGTGAATATTCCAAGGTTCTTTCTCATCTAAGTGGTAAGAAATGTGAGGATCGGCACCATCCTTTTAAGTATCTAGATGAAGAATAGTACCTAGAAAAGTCATTAGGTGCTTACTAAATAAGTTTTCACCATCAAGTTTGTAGGAGCAAATTAAGCATAGATTGACCCTCTTCTAAAAGAAACAGAACTGATAAGACTGATGACTTTCTTTTATAAGTGTGTAAGTCTGCAAATATTTAATAAGGACCTGATTTACACAAAGAAATCAATCTGGAGTGAAAGATTATTTTACTCATTTCCCAAAAGCTATAGCTGAATTATATTTTAAACTTGACCTAATCTTTTTACTTAGCAATTTGCATTAACATTTCAGTTACATGAAGGGCAAATACAAGTTAAAATATTGAAACTTTCATTCACACATTTATTTATCACATTCTGATTATGTACTTACAGTGTGCATAGTATCAGACTGGAAATTTTATGGGATTCCAAGGAAGTAATAATATAGTCTCCTCCAGTGAAATGTTTGTTATTAAGTAGAGATAGTAAAATTATTATAATGTTAGATAGAATATATGTATATATATGCCATAGAGAAATATAAATAATATTTTCATAAACATGTGGATTTATGATTTTTAGTTTATCCATCTTTCTGTACCTCCATACATTTATCCATTGTCCATTACTTTATTTACTTATAATTATTTAGTGACCATTGGGTGAAAGGGATATATAGTCCAAGGGGAGACAGATGTGGACAGAAAGTAACTTTGATACCAAAGCAAAACATAAATGCAAGGTACAAGCAAAGTAAAATGGAGGTGCAAGGAGAAAGGGACTTTGGTGTGTGAAGGCAGAGACTGTTTTATTTCATCACAGATTTTCTAGAACCTAGGATAGTGCTTGGCACAAAGAAGGCTCACATGATGTGTTAATGGTCTACTGAAGTGACAGTGGAATGTATCATGGAAGTGAATCTGAAGCTGTACCTTTCAAATGGAAGAAATATAGGAATCACAGAATTAAAAGCCTTCAACACTGAAAGAGGCCTTAGAGACCGTCTAGTACAGTCTTTCTCCTACTTTCTGTCTTCAGTACTAGAGCATTTTGGTCTAACAGTGTCCTAACACCCACTGTCATTTATAACCAGATACCAAATTGGAAGTGTCTATGACTGAGGCACTAAGGTCCTATACATGGCAGATACCAACGTGAGGTAGGCAACAGGTATGCACATTTTGAAAAGAAACAGATAGAAAGATTCAGAAAATTATGACTTGGGAAAAATTTGACAGTTCTTTGGAGAAAATGCTGCTCTGAGTGCCTCCTTCTCATAAGGGCCCCCACTTTCATGAGGGGAGGAGCCAACCTTCCATTTTAAGAGAGGAATTTCTTTTTTTAAGTTTATTTATTCATTTTGGGGGAGAGAGAGAGAGAGAGAGAGAATGAGAATGAGCATAGGAGAGGCAGAGAGAATCCCAAGTGGGTTCTGACAGCACAGAGCCCCACGCAGGGCTCGAATTCACAAACCGTGAGATCATGACCAGAGCCAAAGTGAGATGGAGGCGCTCAGGCACCCCAAGAGGAGTTTCTTTAGGAACACTTGCGTGGGAACCTGGAGCAAGGCATCATCAGATTCCAAGTTCCTGAGGTGAGAGTGATTGACTCCCACCAAAATAAAATATGACATTTATCTGGGCTTAGGACAACAAATGAAAGGGTGCCAGTGATTGTCAAGTCTAGAAAAGCTTCGTCAAACCCCTCTAGTGATATTTAACATCAGCCAAACCCAGAAAGCAAAAAGTCACATTCTAATAGGGACAGTGAGTAGTAAAATAAGAACTTCCTGCTCTCCTTCCCTCTCCTCCATCCACTCCTGTTCAACTCTGTTAGAGTGAGAAAGAGCAGCTGGTGAGTGAGAGAGGGAGCTCAGGGTACTTCCTCCTCACGGTAGTAGGGGACCTGGGCCAATTGGGGCCTCCACTAATTGGGGAGAAGTTGTATATGTGAATTAAGTTTGAAGTATTAATGTACTAGACTATCAAT
The DNA here is from genome assembly GCA_017311185.1 of Proteles cristata cristata. Classification (NCBI taxonomy): domain Eukaryota; kingdom Metazoa; phylum Chordata; class Mammalia; order Carnivora; family Hyaenidae; genus Proteles; species Proteles cristata. The sequence continues at coordinate 36,520 of JAESUZ010002967.1, forward strand.
TCTAATTTTAATGTATTGAATGACAACAGAACCTTGTATTACATAACAGTGGCCAGAAAAGACTTGGGAGCTACCCATATTTTCACCCAGGGACAGAACAACTCCCTCTTTGAGTAGATGTAAAGGGAGAAAGGAAGACAGATAAAGCTGTCTTTGTACTTATATGCCAGAAATCCTGTTTATTCAACATACAAGTTATACCTTTTACAGATATTTTTTAAGGGGCGAAACAATATAAAGTGATTTGCATCAAGATACAGCCTGAAGGTAACACTTATAATAACTTAGTATGATTAAGATAATCAAGTATGCCTGAAATAGCTTAACTGGATAAATATAAAAATCTATGTAATACCAAAGTTACCAATTAATCAAAGGCATGGATTTTTGAAAGCATGTGGTAACCTAGGAGCAGTAAGTAATATAGCTGGAATGTTGCCTTCTAGTTAGCTATGGGGCAGTAATCACATAGGATAATTATAACACGGTGGGCTGAAAGAATCCCTACCCCCCAAGATACCATGCCAATCCTTAATTATGGTGAGTTACTTCTCTAGCCCATCTAAATGTCATTATCTGACCCACAACTGTGCATATATTGTTTTTGTAACTTTCCTACTTTGTGTATCTTCCCTTTCTTAAAAATAATCTTTCAGGGGCAGCTCAGTTGGTTGAGCATCCAACTCTTGATTTCGGCTCATGTCATGATCTCTTGTCTCATGGGACTGAACCCTGTGTTGGGCTCTGTGCTGACACTGCAGAGTCTGCTTGCTCTCTCTTCCTCCCCCCCCCTCACATCCTCTCTCTGTCTCTCTCTGTCTCTCTCTCTCTCTCAAAATAAATAAATACACATGAAAACAAATGTAATAAAATAATAATCATTCAATTTGTCTTTGATAACTCTCCTATAAGTTTTAATGAAACTTATATACAGACACTTGACATTCCAAAGGAATATTCTTCAACACCATGTGGATCAACACATCTTCAAATGCCATTATTTTCTCCAAAGTGCATACTTTGCAGTCCTCACAATAGATATTTACAGATGAGGAAAATGGGACCTGGAAAGGTTAAGTGAAGTAGCTAACAAGCATTCCAATTAATATTTGAACTTGGAAGAGGCTGATTACAAAATACACATTCTTAACTCTTTATATGTTTTCTATTTGAACTGTGTATTGCTATATAGGTTTCATACTGGGGCTCCTTTTCAGGGTCTTTTTAATACTTAAGTCACTTGTAAAATGAGTACTTTCTTTGAATGAGAAATCCATTAGGCAGAAAAAAACAACTTGGCAATAAATTTTAGGCATTAACCCCATGCCAAGTAATTATCAGAAGGCCTCATGCTTTAAGACTGCCCAAGTGTGATCTTAAGATAATGGAGTGAGGCTTGCATTGTGAACTTTCCTGATGCTTTACATTGTGATGTGCTTCATGGATTGGCTTCCTAAAAGATTTGTAAAGCATTCTGGGAAGGTTCTGCCAATTAAAAACCGGAGATTGGCTGAAGGCTTGCAGCAATTGAATTTTGAATACAGATGGTGCCAAATTGAATGTTTCCATAGCAACAGACTTTTCCTTAATAACTTTTAGTTGGGAAGGGGAACATAAAAGGAAACCATCTTTCAGCAGATGTATATTCCTACAGCATGTTTTCAGATTGGTTTTGGAAGCTAATTTGTACTTAACTAATGATTGTTTTAAGTGGATCAGAATATTACTAAATTCTCCTGAGGAAATATTTTGAGAATAACAGGAATATATTCTAGGAACCTTTTAAAGACATAAAAAGGGCATGGTTTTAAAAAAAAAAAAATCTCTTGGTCTGTAGTCAATCAACCAGGATTTTAGAAGTATGACTTAACATTGGTCAAAGATTTCTGAAGTCTTAATGTCTGTTAAGATTGAAAGTTTAGAATATAGGGATCATCAAACAAAAGGTGATGTGTATATTATGGACTTGAAATTGATCTTCATATATACATTTTTTCCTGTAGGTTTATGGATTAGTTTTTTATTTGTTGCTTGAAGATGTTTTAAAATATTAATTATATAAATTATTTCAGGAAGAACTTTTTAAGGAGGACATTGATCGTGTTCATACCATATGATGTATTATAATAGATCTCAAGCCTGGTTGTCAGCTTTGCATAATCAACAACCAGATTTTAATAGTTCAGTAGTGTCAGAGGTGATCGGGGTCCAGGTGCCTGACCCATGCTTCACAAACTCACAAGATTTGGTTTATAAATCATTTGAAAGATGAGATAATAAATTGCAAATTATCATTTTATAACACAACATAAGGCTGTCAGAAAAATTCATAATGATCATTTGCTCAGGGTGCCCTCCCCAGTGAGGGCATGCAGAAGACCAAATTATATATTGCAAGGTTTGATGGTGACCAAAGAATTAGAAGACGAGTAAGAAGGTATTTTTAAAGGATGGTTCATTAAGTGTAAGAAGCTACATAAACTTCCCAACTTTATTATTCTAGGTGATCTCTAAAATAGAAATAAAGAAATAGGTCCTTTCTCTCAGATGCTCCCAAAGACATAGTAACAAATGCTGGCTTGTTCCCTGGCTTTACTTTATGACCCCATGCAACCCAGGTCTCCCCCCTCTCCCCCCTTCACATACACAGGCTTACCTTCCCCTCTCCCTCTTTCTGTTACAGGAGAGTATAAAGCTCAGGTGTGTTACATTGATGTAAGCCAATAGTTGCAGCTTCTTATTCGCTTCACATTACTACTAAGTCCTCACTTGATGGAACGGGGTACTTCATTACCAAAACCCTTACCAAATAACTCTGCAAAGATTTCTATCTCTGCTGGCAAGTCTTGGAGTCCTACCACAAGCAAATCTGACATAATAGGGATAGAAGGACCTGGGAATCTGCATTTTAAGGAGTTATCTGAAGCTTAGCCAGGTTATTTTTGCAGATGGCTGATATCATCTGTCATCTCTTTTTGGCCCTAATTTTAATTCCAGAAGAAAGTCTTTGTTTTTCTGGCTTTTTCCAAATTTCTGGAGTGTTAGGACTCAGAGCTCCTCTGAACTTGTCCATGTAAAGAGAAACTAAGGAGATGTAGAGATGGGGATTGATAGATGAGTTACATAGATATATACACAATATAGAAATAGATATGTATACATACTACTAGTAATAGAAATGTGTTGTTTAAAACTGTAAAGAAATATACATAGTATTAAAAATGTAATTTAGAGGCCCCGGGGTAGTTCAGTCAGTTAACTGTCCAACCCTTGGTTTCGGCTCAGTTCACAATCTCACGATTTTGTGGGTTCACGTCCTACATTGGGCTCTGTGCTGGCCTCGCAGCACTTGCTTGGGATTCTCTCTCTCTGCCCCTACCCCACTCGCACTGTCTCTGGCTCTCTGTCTCTCTCATATAAATAAACTTTAAAAAAAAATGTAGTTTAAAAATATGTAGAATTTGCTTTCAGTTGAAAATAGTGTGATGGGGCACCTGGGTGGATCAGTCGGTTAAGCGTCCAACTTCTGCTCAGGTCATCATCTCACAGTTTGTGGGTTTGAGCCCCGTGTCAGGCTCTGTGCTGACAGCTCAGTGCCTGGAGCCTGCTTCGGATTCTGTGTCTCCCTCTCTATGCCCTTCCCTCGCTCATGCTCTCTTTCTCTGTCTCTCAAAAATGAATAAACATTTAAAAATTTTAAAAAAAGAAAATAGTATGATAAACTTGAATGAAATAGGACCCTGAAAACAAATGTTCCTCCTTCCCTCCCCCACTTCCTGCCCCCCTCCTGTCCCTCCTTCCCATCCATCCTCCTCCTTTTTCCCTCTTCCTCCTCCTCTTTCTTCTTCTCCTCTCTCTCTCTCTCTCTCTATCTTTCTCTCTCTCTCTCTCTCTCTCACACACACACACACACACACACACACCACAGCTCTACAACTCACCACAGGGTTATAACATAAAAACCAATCCCTGAATCAGGGAAGTAAAGGAAAAGGTTTATGTTCTTTCTCAATCTTTAGTTATTTTCCCTAAATTAGTTTGCAGTCAGTAATCACATGTAAGAACAAGTACCAGCGCTCTATGAACAATGCAACATGAAGAATCAGATGAGAATTAAGTGAAAATGAAGGTACACTGTCATTAAAGACACTGTTCTCATGGCTTAGTCCCAGGCCCTCTGCACTCTGCACTCAGTCCTTGATTTCACTCTTTTGAGCTGCAAAGGTGGGAATAACATTCATAAGCAGACATTCTAGGTTTGATTTGTAAAACATCCTCAAAAGAGAGAACGAGACAGGCAGAAACGAAGGCAGAATGAAAAGGAAAACGGTTAAATGACATGGTTTAAACAGAGATGGAACCTGTACAGTGAATTTGGTTACCAAACACTTCGGTATATCTCTTTTATTTAAGTTTGTAATTTGGTTGTTTATCACAGGAAAATGATGACTCTCAAAATGCATAACTTTCTGCCTCTTACTGTACTAATATAAATTCTAATAGTATAAAGATACTCATTTAATGTTTGGAGGAAGTTTGTCATTACAGGTTGTTTAGTACCTATTCCTGAATATCACAATGTGCATTAGAAGTAGTTTCAAATAGTATTTAATGGCAAGGGAATGAGTGATTACAATATTAATGGCTAAGCTTGAAAACATAGGACACGGTTTTATTTCTGCTGTGTCAGCCTAATTTTGTACAAAAGGGGAAAAAAGACAGAAAAATAAAAGCCAGCAAGGCAAATACTGGAGGATATACAGATAGATAGAACTGGTGGAATTTAAGTGAACTTTTTTTGTCCTTTGTATCTATCTGTGTTTTCCCCATTTCGTTCAATAAAATTGAATATATGCAGATAGTGTTTTAAAATATATTACACTGGTACAGTATTTCTCAACTTTTTATTCATCATTAACCTCTAAGAAGCTTTTTTAGACTTTTGATTTTCTAATCCTCTCTCCCCCACGGAATTTTAATTCCACCGATATGCTCTGTAATCTGTTTATATTGTGGGCCCTTGGGGAGTCACAAACCACTGTGACCCTTATATATATTAAGAATTTTTGTCCCTCAAGAACAAATTTTCACCTCCTTGGGGCACCATTGTCCCTGTCATGAGTGCATGTGCTTGCCCAGAGCCAGGAGATTCTGATTCAGGAAATTTGAGGTGGGAAAAAGGAAATGGATTTTTTTTTCCAGCAGAGCTCAGGTGTTTCAAAAGCAATGTGTAAATGTACCTACTTAATGTTAGTCCATTTTTTTTCAGAAGCCTGAAATATAAGCATTTCTCTCTTTTTAGGACTGCTACTACTGATGGGGCATATTTACATATTTATACATCTGTAAGAATTTACCTTGTGTTTCTACTGTCAGGAACATATAACTTTGAACACAATGTGAAACAACTTTCACAAAACACAATGTCTTCCTTTCTTCTTGACCTTTATATCTTTTCCACCATCTACTTCTATGTAGGTCTTTTCTTCTAAACATTGTTGATTTCTTTATTTTTTTCTTTCACCGACAATTGAAGCGAGGTGTGGGCTTAGTATCCTGAACTGATTCTTCCATTGTGGTTGGTGAAATGTGAACTAAAACCTTGTAAACACATGGTACCTTGCGGATCATTTTCTCCAGTCAGACAATTACGCAGAGGCCCCGGAGGATTCTAGGGTCATTGCTGGAGCTATTTTTTAAAATCCTATAGCATTTTTTCATTGTTGGTTAGATTTCACCACATGGAAGTTTCCATTTTTAAGGCTAAAAAAAACCCCCCGCAGATGAGTTGAAGAACTATTGAGCACAGCAGGTTATAAACCAATTAGGATGGTGATGTCCTTTCTAGATGGAGATTTTCATGAACCTCTCACATTACCTGTTTCAGCTTTGTTTTTTCTTTTTCTTTTTGTTTTTTAATGTTCAAAGTGAATCGAGTAATGAAGAGGCTATTTAGGAAGGTTTCGACTCAGGGAAGGAAAAAAAAGCAACCTTTCGTTAGGCTCCTAGTAACAGCTAGCTTATTAAGCAGCAAGAGACAAAGATTTAGTATAGAAAAAAAAAAATTAAAGGACGAAGAAAATAAAGCAATGAGATTAGAAGGTCACTAACACCACTGGAACTGGCAACATGGGAGATTCATAACATATCTTTTGTTTTTGGGAAACAACTACACTAACTTTGGTCTGAACCTCTTGCTAATTCTGACCTTAAGAAAACATAACATACTTTATCTATGTGTACAAAAATGGCTAAGGATAAATCTCTTACCTAAGCTTTATTCAGATTGAGATAATCCGTATACAAATTTGCAGCTGACATATGAGTCAGTGTATGTACTTTCTGCTGTTTCATAGCACGACTACTTCTAATGTTCCACAACAGTGATGTAACTGCTTATCAGCCAAGGAAAAGGCATGGGAACATTCTTCTTACTGGAGTCCACATTAGTTCTTCCTGTGGTGACTAAGGTAGGGATAAGTTTGTCCCAAGATGTAACTTCCCACTGACACCAGTTACAGTACCCAGTGCTTTCAAGTGGACCCAGGACACGGGAAAACTATAGAGTCTGAATGTTGCCCAGGAGAATGTGTATGAACTCAAAGATAGCAAAAGAGAGGAGGGGAGTAGTTTCGGTGGAAATGGCAAGAAAGCAGGAAAGATGGTAGAATTCAGAGGAAAGAACATGTTAGCGGTTTCCTTAGTAATGAGTTCCTTCTGATAATCAGATTAAGAGTATACCATAGAGGGGTGCCTGGGTGGCTCAGTCGGTTAAGCGTCCAACTTTGGCTCAGGTCAGATCTCACAGATCGTGGGTTCGAGCCCCGCATCAGGCTCTATTCTGACAGCTCGGAGGCTGGAGCCTGTTTCAGATTCTGTGTCTCCCTCTCTCTCTGCCCCTCCCCCACTCACACTCTGTCTCTCTCTGTCTCAAAATAAACTATTAAAAAAAAATTTTTAAAGAGTATACCATGGATACGAAGCCACATTTTGCCCTAGCTCGTTGTTCTCATCCAGTCATGTTTTTCCAAAATTTTTCATGTTAACAAATTTTTTGTATAATACATTAAATTTCAAGTGGAAATTTCCTACTCTCATTGACTAACTTGGCTTCCTGTATTTTGCCCAACTTTGCCTACTTTCTTATTACTCCTTTTTACTTTCTTACTACTCCTTCCAAATCTTGGCTCCCACAATGAGGCAGCTCCCATACCTTAAGTTTCCTGTTTGATTTTGCTTCTTTAACTGCCAAAGTAAACTCAACAAACATTTCTGTCATTTCCTTCTATACCTAATCTCTTGTGGCCCATGCTCTAAACCACTTCTCTGAAGCTATCAGTGATTACCCAGGAGGTTCACTTTGCTTAGTCTAAGTACCGCCTCCCTCTCTTCATCTCTGGTGCCTTTGCCTGAACACAGGGGTGGTGTAACCTTTCCCAAATCTCTCATCTCATTTTCCTGCCCTTAGTCAGCCTCTCACCCCAGGCTTTCCCTTTGGCTCTTAGACTTGTGGTTGCATTTATTCGTCACTCTGTGAATGGCATCTCTCTTAGTGACACCTCTGACCTGTTTTATCCATCCCATGTGGCAAACTGTGTATTTGACTTTTCCTTTGGGGATTATTAAGAACTCACATTTAAAATAAAATTGCAGATCCATGTTGATGTCTGCCAGCAACTTTTTCCCCCTGTTTCTGTGATACGAAAGGGGTCTGCTCTCGCTCTTATTTATCTACCAATGACTTGAAAGTCAAGCCAAAAATAAAGTCACACAAGTAAGATTTCCCACCAAAGAGTCTTGAAGGGAAGAATTTGCAGGCATTATATATAGCTGTATTCTAGAAGGAGCACAATGACCTAGGCATACCTTGCTGAAAACCAGTCACAGTGGTCACAGTCTATTAGTTGCATCTTTTCCTGTGAGAGAAAAAAAATTATTCTCTGACAGGGTCAGATCTTCTAAAAACCCCCTGAAAGAATTGCAACATTAACCTAATCCCATTCATTTCCCTCAAAATCATTCATTGAAGTACCTATCACGTACCAGGCAATGCATTCTGTGCAGAGAGAAGAGTTTAGGCAAAGTCCTCAGCATTTAGTCTTCCAAATATTTTACTAATTTGTTCTTCTCTTTCTGTCTCACAGCCACCATCAGGGTCTGCCTGGACACCTTCCCTAGCGTGTTGCTCTGTTTTTCTGCATCTTTTCTTGACCTCCCCCCAATCTATGTTCTCGCTGACAGCCCGATTAATCTTTTCAAACCCAGATCAGATGTGTCACTTCCCTGCCTGCAACCTTTGAGTGGATTCCCACTGCACTGAGAAACAAGACCAGGATCCTTACCATAACTCAAAGGGCCAGTGGAAGCTATAAAAGCCCCTTCTTTTAGCTTTTCTTTCTAACTGATGATGCATTCAAATAACGTGATTCTGTCCTCAAGACAAACATTCGAAATGCATGTGAATGTTGAATTAGGCAGGTTACTTACACAATGTTTATTACTCCTTAGGCTGCTTTGGTTTTAGATTTTAAATCCATGACAAGCACGTAGTAGACTATGAGGAAAAAGTTTATAATAAATGAATGGAGAGACAAAGGGATAAATAAATGGATAAATGTATGGAAACCAATTTGCAGCTTATGATCTCTATAAGAACTCTTTATAAGAACTTATGAGAACAAAAGTATAACCTCATGGGATATCCAGTTCTGCCAGTGTTTGTGTGTCTTTATGTTTTTGTTCAAAGGCATCCATTTTATATGTTTTTAAAGGAATATAGTTCTTTGCTGTGGATAGAAGAGGCACAATGCTCTTCTATATCTCATTTTAAAGAAGATAATAATAGTACCTTATATTTGCTGACAGCTTTGCAGTTTAAAAAGCACTTTTCACATAGATTACCTCATTTAAAATTTTTCTATTTCTTCTTTTACTATGGAAATTCTATTTAAGAAGATTTTCTTCTAAAATTAAGGCAGTTACACTATTCTGTTCCTGTATTTCTTAGCCATATGTTTCACCAAGGTATTGTCTCTCTCTTGGATCTTTCTTCTCCGGATGTATAGTTATGAAATACCCAGAGGTAAATAAAAATAGTGGGAGCTGTATACAGGTTTTTTCTGTTGCTGTTGTTTCTTGTAAACTCAAGCATTTCATTTTAAGAGCCTCTGTACCATTTTAGGAGTTGCTATACTAATGTTCAAAGCATATTTACATATTTTGTGTGAAACTATTTTATCACTGGAATTGGAGTCATTAGAATAGGAAGAGTTACTTTACTTTTTTTTTTTTTAAATATAATTTATTGTCAAGTTGGCTAACTTGCAGTGTATACAGTGTACTCTTGGTTTTGGGGGTAGATTCCTGTGATTCATTGCTTACATACATACTCAATGCTCATGCCAACAAGGGCCCTCCTCATTGCCCATCACCCATTTTCGCCTCTCCCCCATCCCCCCATCAACCCTCAGTTTGTTCTCTGTATTGAAGAGTCTCATGGCTTGCCTCCCTCTCTGTTTGAAACTATATTTCCCCTTCCCCTCCCCCATTGTTTTGTGTTAAATTTCTCAAATTCCACATCTGAGTGAAAACATATGATATCTGTCTTTCTCTGACTTACTTCATTTAGCATAATACTCTCCAGTTTCATCCACGTTGCTGCAAGAGGCAGGACTTCATTCTATTTCATTGCCAAGTACTATTCCACTGTATATATAAACCACATCTTCTTGATCCATTCATCAGTTGCTGGACATTTAGGCTCTTTCCATAATTTGGCTATTGTTGAAAGTGCTGCTATAAACATTGGGGTACATGTGCCCCTGTGAATCAGCATAAAAGAGTTACTTTTCATCTCCCTATATTTTACATTATTCTCTGTAACATTTATGAACTGCTGAGGTTGAAATAAGCAAAGATTATCTCAAAATGGAGCCAAGGAAGGGCAATCTGAGACTTGATCCACTTTTATTTTTGGCTTTCAATTCTGCTACTACTACTACCACTACTACTACAACTATAGTCTAAAATGTATTTTATAATCAGTGATCCCATGCTTAATAACAGGACATATGTTAAATGAGCCAGAGTTGATTGATCTTTATTTCTGATCTTACATTTTGCTTTTCTGGAGAAGTATTTGAAAGGGTCAGTTGAGACTATACTTCAATAATTAATTTCCTTTTTTTCCTTTAATATAGAAGACTCACTCTCACAAAGTAAAAAAAAAAAATTGAACATGTACTTTATTTTCCTAACGTTGACTAGATGTAGAGATTTGTTTAACAATTTTGTTTTTGCAGTAGTGGATATGTTCCTGTTTGTGGTATAAGAGTTGTGTTTGCCCTTTCAACACATTTCTTTACACCTTCCTATGTGCCAAATTTGTGCTGGGCCCTGAGTAGAAAAATATATTTCATCTCCTGAAGTCAGCACCTTTCAGTGGGTAAAAAAGACAGAAAATAGATAATTGCCAAAAAGTGTCATCACTGTGTTCAGAGATAAGAGCAGGGTGCTCTAGAAACCGTAATGTGGGGTACCCTACCCAAACCCATGAAACAAGGCTTGGTAGGGCCAAAGAGAACAATCAGGAAAAAATGGCCCATGACAGTGGCTTCTGAGCAGAGTGCTGCAGAATGGACAACAGTAGAGAATAATCTGGGTCGAGAGGAAGCACAGACATGTGTGAGACATGGGTCACATTATACATGTAGGGGACTCTGTGTGGCTGTAAAGCTAGAGTATAAGGTTCTCAATAGGCAGCAGAAGTCAAGAAGCTGGAAAAGGTCTTATAAGTCTGGTGATGAGTTTTGATTTTATTCTGAAGGCAATGGAATAATGATATTAGAGGAATTTAATAAATGATGACAGACTTAGATTTTCATCTTCAAAAGCCTTCTCTGACCACAGTATTGAAGATTAATGTGGAGTGTAAAAGGTCAGTGTTGGAGCAATGGTTCTCAGTCCTAGCTACACATTAGAATCATTAGGAGGTGGGGGCGCCTGGGTGGCTCAGTCGGTTAAGCATCCAACTTCGGCTCAGGTCATGATCTCGTGGTCTGTGGGTTCAAGCCCCGTGTCGGACTCTGTGCTGACAGCTCAGAGCCTGGAGCCTGTTTCAGATCCTGTGTCTCTCCCTCTCTCTCTGCTCCTCCCCAGCTTGTGCTCTTTCTCTCTCGGTGTCAAAAATAAACAAACGTTAAAAAAATTTTCTTTAAATAAAAAAGAAAAAGAATCACTAGGAGGTGGGGACTTTAAAAAAAAATGCAAGTGCCTGGACTCCATCCCAAACCAACAGAAGAAAAATCTTTGGGAATAGGGCCCAGACGTTGGTATTTTTCAAAGCACCCCAGTTGATTCACTTGTGCAGACAAGGTTATGATTCAGTAAATAAGAGAGCATCGGGAGGCTTTTAATTAAAATAGTCTAGGGAAGTGACAGCTGGATGATAGAGAAGTTAGAAGAGCGATTAAGGAGGTTGTATGAATAACTTGGCATCTTGGTTAAAGGATAAGGAAGAAAGAGAAATCAAGGATGATTTGTATGTTTCTCTTTGAATGACTAGGTAGAGGAACAGATGTGCCAGCGATTAGGGGAGAAGGGTGAAGAGGATGTGATCAACTTTTGGATACACTGAATATTCAAAAGGGATTTAGTAGATATTTGACTATGTGAACATGGAGTTTGGGAGAGAGTTCTTAGGTTGAAACAGATTTGACTTCAGTCATTGTAAATGTAGTAAATGAAGCAATATATGTATATGAACTCACCAGGGAGAGAATATGTCAGGTGAAAAGAAAAGAAGAGCAAAAAGAGACTCATAGGGAATAGCAACATTTAAGACATAGGAAGAGGATGCGGAGGCATGGCCAGAAAGGTCCAGTAAAATCCATGCCATGTTAATCAAAAAGTTTCAAGGAGGAGTTATCAATGATGGCAGGTACTAAAGGGAGGCCTGGAAAAGTAACGACTTGAGAATCTCCAGTGCTGAAGTAACTTGCATATCATCCCTGTATCTACAACAATCCCAATGGCAATTTCAATTTCCATTTCAGCTATTATCTACAATTTCAGTGGCAAAAGTCACAATGTAGGGACTATGAAAAAAAACCCGAGGTGTGAAAGTGGAATAAGTGCATATTAACTAGTACTTCTCAACTTCTAACATGTACATAAATCAGCTTTGGAATCTAGTTTTTTAAATGTAGAATCTGATGAGTTAGGTCTCGGATAGAGCCCGAGCTACTGCATTTCCTGCATGGTCCCAGGTGATACTGGTACTGCTGATGCACAAACCATCCCTTAAGTAGCGGTGATATAAACCACTCTTCTGTGAAGGAAAGAGACCTCAGATTGGCCAAAAGGAGAACTGTTTTTTGTTTTGTGTTTTCTTTGTAGATGAGGTTCTGGACTGAGATTGAAGACATGGGCTGGTGAAAAATAGAATCACTTCTTTTTTTTTTTTAATGTTTTATTTATTCTTAAGAGAGAGAGAGAGAGACAGCATGAGCAGGGGAGGGTCAGAGAGAGGGAGACACCGAATCCGAAACAGGCTCCAGGCCCTGAGCTAGCCATCAGCACAGAGCCCGACGCGGGGCTCCAACCATGAGATCATGACCTGAGCCGAAGTCGGACGCCCAACCGACTGAGCCACCCAGGTGCCCCTAGAATCACTTCTTTTAGGAGGTGGAAGAAATTGGAATACTGAGTACAGGGAGGGAACTGGGCACGGGTAGGAAAGATACCTACGCCCGAAGAGAAGGAGGTGAGGAAGACAAGAGAGACAGAATAGTCCTCTGGTAGATAGTATCTGGGGTCTTGTTTTGTAGCCCATTGTTTCTGTTAGAGGAATTATTTTATATTGATTTTATTCCTTAACTTGAATGGCTAGACTGTGGAGTGTGCTTGTAAAGATAGAAGTCAGCCCTCTTTGCTTCTCAAGTATAACTTGTATTTTCTGCACCTTGTCAAATAAAACTTTGAGTGACAGGGTGTAGGGATGAAATTCAATGTGTGTTCAGGGAGAAAAATGCCTTTTTTATTCTACATATCTTTGAAAATATTCGCATTCCAACAAATGCATCCATTTTGATGTGAAAATGGAGAGTGATGAATGGGTTTTGCTGTGTGCATTGCATGCCAGTGACATGGCAATAAATCCATGCTGCCGGAACTGTAATGGTACCCTTTACTCCACTTTAGTGAACTCTTGCTGAACCCTTTTGAGTTCTTAGTACTTTATTTGCTACCTTTGGCACTTAATTAGTTGATGGCTAGGGCCAGTGGGACAGATGGATTGTCCAGTGATCTATTGTGTCTATAGTTTCTTTTCCATGTCTTGTCAGTGACCTACGATTACACACTCGAATACTTTTGCACAACTGCAGATCAAGCTTTTTCCCCTAACGTCAAGCTTTCATCTCAGCCATTAGGTGCCCCCTGTTAAAGGCAGTCATTTTTGAAATTTATTTTCGTGATCAAATAATGTCAGAGTTGAACATCTGCCTTTTAAATTAATAAAATAGCCGACATGTTTCATTTTGATGAGATATTGGTATTTTCTCATAATCTGTGACTCTCCAACTGGTGGCAAAATCCCCCTTTGACCTTAACTCATCTATAGGTATGAGCACCAGCACATGCTTACCTCTGGTTTATAACCACAACAGGAAAAGGACCTTGTTTTCAGAGGACTCATTTTCTCTGTTAGAATATTCGACATACTTTAAATGAAGTAATATGGTCTTTGACAGTCTGTTGATTATGAAACTAAGAGATCTGCCTGAATTCCATTTCCAACTCCTCACCATATACATTGGATGTGACTTTGAGTGAAATGTTTTGCCGTTTCCATTCCTATAAATGCTATTTACTATCTTTTCACCTTACATATTCCACAGATGGTATTATTTTCTTAATTGGAAAGTGGTCTCAGTGACTCAGAAAGCTGCCTAAATAATATGCTCCCTTGTGCTTGCTGCAAGAGAGCATTTTCTCTAATGTTTTATTCTGAAAAATTCAAATACACAAGAAAGCTGAAGGAACTGTACATTCAGTAGCCATGAACTCACCATTTAGATTCTGCTAGATTCTTCATCCCTGTTTCCTCTCATCTATCCCTAGTATTTTTCGATGCATTTCAAAGTTTGGAGACATCAGTTCCCTTTGCCCCTAAACACTTCAGCATGCATATCATTAATTAGAGCTCAGTATTCTTTTACAGTTCCTTTGTTTGCTTGCTTGTGGCAAAATTTGCATAGTCAAATGCACACGTCTTGTGTGTGCCATTCAGTGAGTATTGATGAATGGCTACACTAGCGTGACCCATGCCTCTATCAAGATACAGAAAAATCCAATCACTCCAGAAATGAAAGAACTTTTGGATAGTAACTGGACTTTAGTGTGATGATGGTTTTTCAGTATACACAAATATCAAATGATCACGTACACCCGAAGCTAATATAACGTTATAGGTCAGTTTTACCTCAATTTACAAGTTTCAAAAGAAAGGAAGCTTTTTTTTAGGTTGGCTTGAGTGTATTTTAACTGAATTTTCAACACAGCTGAAGTTAAGATCGTCAGGCTGAATCCTGCGAACATCCCATCCAGGGGAATGATATACGGCTGTTGATACTGTTTTTGTTCATCCAACCACTGAGCTGACTTCTTTTCAATAACTTTGGAAGGTGAGCCTCTGTCTGTGACAGAAACATCAGGAAACATGTATTTCACAGACTGTTGGAGCTCGTAGGAATCTCAGGGATCATCCAGTCTGCTCACTTCTGCTTTGTGGCTCAGGATTTAAGAACTTCAATGGCATTATGACAGTACATGATTGCCTATCTGTACCCCTATCATAGTGAGATAGGGGCCAGGCTGTCTGGTCAGTGCCCTGTGTCCATTATTTCCTTAATCTCCACAGATGGTCGGTCTTCTTGTTATTGTTAACCTCATTGTACAGAGAATAAACTAGGTGTGAGCATAGCATTAAATTACTAACTTTGCCATGTTCGAACTAGCGAGCATTAGACTAACATTACAAAATATTTTTAACTTTGTCCTTTATCTATTCTAGATCTTTTATCTATGAATTTAAACTAAATGCTTGGCTGTTCTTGAATTCTAGGTTTTTAGGATTTAGAAAAGGAGCAGATATTCAAATTAGTCATAGTGACTAGC
Source organism: Proteles cristata cristata (assembly GCA_017311185.1). Lineage (NCBI taxonomy): Eukaryota > Metazoa > Chordata > Mammalia > Carnivora > Hyaenidae > Proteles > Proteles cristata. The sequence goes on from JAESUZ010002967.1 coordinate 51,697, forward strand.
ATTTACTCATGTGCCTATAACTTCCTTCTCTTTTCAGGTTTTTGATCTGAAATGTCCCAGACATTTTATTCCATGTTTACATAGCAACCACATCCCTTCTGTCCTGTTCCTAAATACAGAAAATGCCCATTCACACCAGCTACATTTAACTTCCTGGTTAGTCTATTTGTTTCTCCCTCTTCTTAATGGGTTTAAGTTGAGATTCTTCTTTGCAGAGCTTAACTATAAATCACTTTTCTACAGAACCATGTTTAAATGCCTTGTGAAGTTAGATGAAACAAATATTAATATTCCCTATTTGCACTTACCTAGGTTTCTTATAAGTCTTTGAATATCAAACATTAAGATATGCTCACATTATTCAAGGTATAGATGTAACCTAACTTTGTATAAGAGTATAATAATGGCAGTTTCGTTTGTTCGTTCTTTCTTTCTTTCTTTCTTTCTTTCTCTTCCTTCCTTCCCTCCTTTCCTCCCTCCCTCCCTCCCTCCCTCCCTTCCTTCCTTCCTTGTTCCCTTCTTGATCATCCCTAACATTGTGTTGACTATTTTAGCTGCAGGGAACAATCTGTTATGGTTCCCACATCTCTCCTATTTTTGACTATCAGAACTCATTATCTTAACTTCACTTGGAATCATTTTGCTTACAGTTGACCATAGTTAAATATCTGCCACTCTTAACTCATTTGTGACCTATTTGCCTGCAATGTCACTCTTCCAGCTTGGCATTTTCTACCTGGAACAGTTAAGTGCCCTGTGGAATCATTGACATATACAGTGTGCTCCACCCAGCAGATCACAAATGTTCGCTGATGACTATAATCAATTGTTTAGTCAAAGAAGCAGTAACACCTTGCTTTAGTATGGTACTCTGTGCTTTTTTTTTTTTTTAATGTTTTATTTATTTCTAGGAGAGAGAGAGAGACAGCGTGAGCAGGGAGGGTCAGAGAGAGAGGGAGATACAGACTCTGAAATAGGCTCCAGGCTCTGAGCTGGCAGTCAGCACAGAGCCCGACGCGGGGCTCGAACCCACCAACCGCGAGATCATGACCTAAGCGAAAGTCGGACGCTCAACCAACTAAGCCACCCAGGCGCCCCTGGTCCTCTGTGCTTTTATTCATTGTTGGATTTTATCTTCCCAAAAGTTATTTGTTTGTTTATGTTCACAGAAGTTCTTTGGTTGTACAACTGTCATTATTTCAGTTTTGCAGTTGAGGAAATTGAAGTTGTGGTGAATCAACTTTTGCCAATTAAATTTCTTCACAAATCTAGGGCTATAACCCATTACTAACTGCCAATCAAGGTTTCCTTCTAAAACTTAGTCACAATAACTTCTAATTCTCAGCCTATAAATCCAGTACAGAAATTGCAACAGAGCTGTTCTTTGTTCTATAGCAATGTATATTCAAAAAAGCAATCATTTCATTTTTCTAAATAACATTTTTCCCTAGGAGAAATGTTGTGGGAATTTATATCAGTCAAGAATGTATATCGATAATCAAACATAGCTAGCTCAAAAACATGAAGTGAAAGATTGGTTAGTACTCAATCAACTGAACTGTTTCTTTCTCTGCAGTATTGTGGTTCTTGACATGATTGCTGAGTTTCCAATTTGACGCTTCTGGAGATCTGTAAATCAGGACACATGCTGAGTCCCAGTCTGTCATCCTGAGTCTTAGCATTGGTTATTTATTTCCTTTCATTATCCAGCATCTACTTACTGGACAGATCAGTTGAGATGCTTTCCATGATGGCCCTCTGAAAGGAGAAATGCATACATTCGGGGAGCTCTTAAATTACCAACGTGCACAGATTGCCTGAGTTTATATGCATATATTTTATTATTATTTCACTTTTGCATGTCAGATGAATCTGGTATAAAAGTAAATCTAACAGTATGGGCTCTAGTGACCAAGTACATTGCCGTAATATATCTTTGGTCTATCAATAATATCTTGAATGCTGTGTTGGAAACGTGGTGAAATTCTGCAGTTCGAACTGTTGCCCAAGTATGGACAACTAGCAGGTCCCTACAGTGTCCAACCACAATGGGCCGGGTCCAAAATAACAGCTCCTCTTCGGCGATCTGCAGATCAAGATTTCCTTGACAAAACGGAATATATACCCCATACTCCCAGAGTTTTCTTTTACATATGTTTCTACCGGGTCCGCTCTTAGGACAGCTATATCCATCACTTGCAGGTCTTTGTCGCTGTTGTTAAATAACCACTTGGCTGTTTCATTAGTCTCTGTTGGCTTGTTTCTGTGAGTCCAGTCTGGTTCAATGGCCAGTATTTTCCATTCTTCATTGCACCAGTCTAAGACTTAAATTGTACTGTGTCTTGAGCAAAGCCATTGCGTCTCTTGTTATTCATATCTACCAGTGATGCATATTTCTCAGGTTACAACACTTTTGAAAAGATGACTTCTCCAATGTTGTACATCGAATATATTTTACAAGCCTAATCATACTTCATTAAATTTTTATTGAAGTACAATATGCATAAGGAAAATGGACATATTTAGCTTGGTGAGTTTGCACAAGCTAAATACAACTGTGTAAACAGCACTCAAATCAAGAAACACAATAATACAGGAGCTTCAGAAGCCCGCATAATGTCTCTTTCAGTGATTACCGGTCCCACAAGGTTAACCACTAGCCTGCCTTCTACAGTCCTATTACTGTCTCCTGTTTTTCTATATTATATAAATGAAATAGAACAGAAAACAGTATTCCCTTGTTTTGGGATGGCTTCTTTCCCTCAACTTTATGTTTATGAGATTAATGTATAATATTACATAAATGATATTAATACGTAATATTGCATAAGTTGTAGATATGTTATTTTCGTGGCTAGATAGTGTTCTATTGGTAAATTTATCCATTATCCATTTATCTATTGGTAAAATTATACATTATATTTATCTACTATATTTACCCATTTTATTGTAGAGGAGAATTTGGGTACTTTCCACTTAGGGGAATCTTCCAGTTTAGTACACGTCTTTTGGTGAATACAAGTAGCATTTGTACCTGGGAGTGGAATACAAATTAAATAATATATTTTTAAGGTTTTTTAATGTTTATTATTTTTGAGAGAGAGACAGAAACAGAGAATGAGCAGAGGAAGGGCTGAAAGCAAGGGAGACACAGAATCTGAAGCAGGCTCCAGGCTCCAGACTGTCAGCACAGACCTTGACACGGGGCTCAAACTCACAAACTGTGAGATCATAACCTGAGCCCAAGTTGGATGCTTGACCGACTGAGCCACCCAGGAGCCCTCAAATCAAATATTATTTTAAATGTGTCTGACAAGTTGACTGTTTAAAGAAATCCTATGGTGAATCCTTTTGTAAAGGAAATAATCTCTCCATAATTTCTGCTCTGCAAAATGGATTCTCAATATGGGTAGTTATTTCACAAGAGTTGATACATCTGTTGATTTGCTTTCTAGAATTTGTCTCATTGTACTTATGTTAATAACAATATGATATTTCATTGTTGTTATTAGCCTCTGGAACTCTATGCTTTAAACTTTGAAAATGCCCATAAAAATATCCTTATCTGATATATACATACACTTCTCTATATTATACCATCTCAGATTTAATTAAAAATACCGACTGAGGTGAAAAGACATGCCAACAGATTCTGTCTCATCTATGGCTTATTTTAAGAATATTAGAGAAAGATCATTAATTAGTTTTGGCTCTCAAGAATCTCCCCCACACACCAACATACCTTTTAATTTGTGGATTTTGTGTTAAATGAGGATATTCTACTACTAAATACGATACTGAAGATGATCTATGCCAAAAAATATGGCTGATGCAGAGGCATTAAATCAGAAAGGATGCCCAGAGAATATTCGTTTGTTTAAAATAGAGATCATGAAAAATTAGAGGAAAATAGCATGAAATATGCATTTTTTAAGTTCTTATTTTAATTTCAGTTAATATACAGTGTTATATTAGTTTCAGGTGTACAATGTATTAATTCAACCCTTGCGTGCATCACCCTGTGCTCATCATGATGAGTGTCCTCCTCATGCCCACCAGCTCTTTCACCCTTCCCCCCACCCCCTCCCCTCTGGTAACGGTTAGTTCATTCTCTATAGTTAAGAATATGTTTCTTGATTTGTCTCTTTGTCTCTCTTATTTTTCCCCCTTTGCTGCTTTTTTTCCCCTTAAATTCCACATATGAGTGAAATCATATGATACTTGTCTTCCTTTGACTTATTTTGTTTAGCACTATACTCTCCAGATCCATCAATGTTGTTGCAAATGGCAGTATCTTATTCTTTTTATGACTGAATAATATTCCATTGCATCTATATACCACATGTTCTTTATCCATTCATCTATTGATGGGCACCTGGGTTGCTTTGATATCTTGGCTATTGTAAAAAATGCTGCTATAAATAGGGGTGCATATATCCCTTTGGATTAGTGTTTTTGTATCTATTTGGTAAATACCCAGCAATGCAATTGTTGGATCATAAAGTAGTTCTATTTTTAACTTTTTGAGCAACATCCATACTGTTTTCCACAGTGGCTGCCCCAGATTGCATTCCCACCAACAGTGCAAAAGGGCTCGTTTTTCTCCACATTCTCGCCAACACCTGTTGTTGCTTGTATTGTTGATTTTAGCCTTTCTGACAGGTGTGAGGTGATAATCTCATTGTAGTTTTGATTTGCATTTCCCTGATGAGAGGTGACAATATGCATAATTCTTAAGCCATTATTCAAATTATGTAAACTTGAAATGCAGTAAAAAGACAGTAATTCCCTTAAAAATTTTTTAACATTTATTCATTTTTGAGAGACAGAACAGAGTGTGAGCAGAGGGGCAGAAAGAGAGGGAGACACAGAATCTGAAACAGGGTTCAGACTCTGAACTGTCAGCACTGAGCCCCATGCAGGGCTCGAACTCACTGATCATGAGTTCATGACCCAAACCAAAGTTAGAGGTTCAACCAAGTGAGCCACCCTAGCACCCTGACAGCAATTCCTTTTAAAGAAGAAAGACTTAAGGTCCTGGGCAAGGATTAACTTTACAAGTGGCATTTTTGCATCATTATAAAAAGGAAGCATGGATAATTAAAATAGTCTGAATGTACAATTCATTTGTCAGTTACTGAAAGTATACTGGGTAGCAAGCACTAAGTTTTGTTTCTGGTTTGTTTGGGGTTTTGTGTTGTTGTGTTTTTTTTGTTTGTTTGTTTTTTGTTTTTTTGTAATGAATGAAATTCTCAGACTCATTTTCCCCAGAGGGATGACCTTTGAACAATGCTTTGAGTCAAAGTGTTTTTTACTTGTAAGGTGATCCCCTGAAGTATGAGTAGGAGAGTGAGCAGCGAAATAGGGAAAGAAGCCAATAATTGAGCCATTTATGGAGCAGGTTATTCTTGTGGGCAACTAGAATTCCACCCTGATGAGTGACCTCTGGGAGACCATGAAGAAAACACCTCCCAGTTGTACCCACAAAGGGTCATTATCTTCCAACTTTCATCATTGGCTGGTTTCCACCACTCTGCTAAAATTATTTTCTCTGTGGTCTTCAGGGAATTCTGTGTGGTCAAAGCCAATGGATATTTTTGGCATGGGCTTTGGGGAGTCTGACGAGTTCCACATGTTGGCTTTTGTACTCCCTATTGATATGACCTTATGCAATGCTTTAATGCAGTCTGTTCCTTCCTCTGTTTTTTTTTATATTTTTATTTATTTCTAGGAGAGACAGAGAGAGAGAGACAGCGTGAGCAGGGAGGGTAAGAGAGAGAGGAGTCACAGACTCTGAAACGGGCTCCAGGCTCTGAGCTGGCAGTCAGCACAGAGCCCGACGCGGGGCTCGAACCCACGAACCGCGAGATCATGACCTAAGCGAAAGTCAGACGCTTAACCGACTAAGCCACCCAGGCACCCCATGTTTCTTCCTCTGTTAAAGGAGGAGAAGTAGCGACAGAAGCAGCAGCAGAAACAGAAACTTCATAAGATCATCATGTTGATTAAATGAACTAACGCTCAGACAGAACTTAAAATAATCCTTTAATCAGTGTAGGTATTCAAATAAATGTTAATTATTATGACTTTTATTGCCTGTTGTGACATTTATGGCATTTGAAAGTGTTAACCACTTCTGTGTTTTTGAAATTCTTTCTTGTCCATGTCTTTATGAAAGTACACTTTCCAAGCATTCCTCCTACCTCTCTAGCCATTCATTCATCTTACTGGCTACCTTGGCTTCGTTCTGTCTTTATGTTCTGTCTTGCATTTTCCAGGACTTCTTTAATCCTCTCTCTGTTCAGTCTACATACCATATCGTTGAGAATGCATTCACACTGATGTCTTCACTACTTCTTTGTAGTCCCTTATAATCCTGGATTTCTCTCCCAAAATACCAGCTATGCCATTGTGCCTTCAGTCCAAGTGAGTAAAATGATAATCCTCTATAGATTATCCTCACAACCTCCCAATGAATAGGCCCAAGAATGAACTCATTATCTTTTCCCTAGAACTGTTCATCCTTTATTCTTTGGGTAGATAGTGGATGACACCTTTATCTAAGAGGCCCCAACCAGAAGTTGGGGAATCTGTCTCAACTCCTTTGTTTCCCCACTGCTTAGCATAATGCCTGGTATGTAGCAGATGGTAAATAAAATGGTGACTCACAGACTAGATAAATGGATTGTTGGGTTGGGGTGCCTGGAGGGATAGATGGATTGTTGAGTGAGTCTGTAGCCTGTAAATTTATTTAGTTAAGTATTATCTGATGATCACGTATAGTTGAAGGTCAAGGATGAGAAAGCACACCCTTAGTGGGATGCATACACCGATGAACCATTTTCATTTGTTACATTACACACCCATGACCCTATGGGATGAAAACTTTGATTGCTGTGACTGAACAAGCATTCAGATGGTATATGTCTGAAATAATGATCTGGGTTCTGAAAGTTTCCTCCTTTTGCCTCAATGAAGACGTACATACCCACATAATAGGAAGAACTATCTTACTTCTTCCTCATATGATGGCCTATTTAAATATGAAGATTATGTCTGCCCTACTGAAATGTACTATAAGATGTATGAAATATTCACTGGCATGAAGGCAAATGGCTTACCATGTTTATATCAAAAATACTAGGCATTTAAAATTTTGCTAGCATAATAAATGTCACTAATCAAGGCCAATTAATGCAAAAGCAAATTGGAATCAGACTTTTTAAGGAAAGCCAATTTTATTATTTTCAAATACATATAGTATGTAAAAATAGGCTAAGAAAAAAAGGTGCCAACCATGCATAATAAAGTAGCCTGCTATGATAAGTTGAGTAAATGGTTTATAATGGGAATATCAGTTATTTCTCTGATTGATGGAGAACTATTTCAGAGCACGTTAAGACATATTTATTTCTATTTTCAATAGCTTTCTTATAATAACATTTATCCTATTAAGTTTTTGAGCAAAAGATTAAATAGAAGAGTAATTAATAATTATAAATGTCAGGGCACCTGGATGACTCAGTCAGGAGACCAGGCAACTTTTGATATCGAGGTTGTGAGTTTGAGCCCCAGATTGGGTATAGAGATTACTTAAATTCTATTACAAATAATTCAATAATAACTGTAAGTCTCAACTGTAATAGGCACTGCACTACCCTGTGGGGGCAACAACAGCAATGAAACAAACAAATAAAAAAGAACGGTGCTCAAAGATTAGAGAGAGAGACTGACATTTAAAACAGAGGTTTACAGGGGCGCCTGAGTGGCTTAGTCGGTTAAGCGTCCGACTTTCGCTTAGGTCATGATCTCGCGGTTCGTGGGTTCGAGCCCCACGTCGGGCTCTGTGCTGAGCCTGTTTCAGTCTGTGACTCCCTCTCTCTCTGACCCTCCCCTGCTCACGCTGTCTCTCTCTCTCTCTCTCTCCTAGAAATAATAATAAATTAAAAAAAAAAAAAAA